>MSTJ01000009.1:0-166852 GCA_001956345.1 Ramalina peruviana
GGTCAAGCTGGTGGGGGTGAGGTGGGGGGAGTGGTGGAGGAAGCTGGGGATATGTGGGGGAGCCGATGGTCAGTCAATTGGTATTCCATTGAGTTTGCTTTCGCGTTTGTTTCGAAGCTCGAGGAAGGTTTTCAATGGAGCGTGGCTCATGAGATAGTGCCTCAGGTGAAGACTCGACACTTTCCTGAGAGAAGGCAAAACGTTGCATTGAAAGGATGAAATAATTTTCCTCTGAAAGCAGCAGACGTCTACGCAATACCGAGACTACATACCTTCGAGTAGCCATGGCTGATAGGGAGGAGCAGCCTGGTCCAGGAGATACATATTTGGCGTGCTCTATGACGCTACCGCGGGTCTTCCACTCCCATTCAGATGTCATGGGACCGGCGCGGCAGGAGGTTTCTGTGTAGACCTGGCCGGAGTTGTCGTCGTATTTGGTGGTAGGCATGTTTGAGAGAGTGAATACAATTGTTTGAGGTGTTGCTAAGGGAAGGTTGGATCAGAGGAGATATAGGGATAAGGCTGGGCCGACGTATGACAGATGTCTCAAGCCTCAGTGCTTTTCATCCAAAGCCTCCAACTATCAGGGAATGAAAGTGAAGAACGGGGTTTCATGCAGTTCAATCGAACATCTGTGCGCGAAATCATTGAGCAGGTGGCTTGGGCCTTTTCGCAAAGGGCCTGAAAGCTTCCTAGCCAGAAGGATCACAACATCCGTCCAAACGAAGAATTACCAGGAGATATCGTGCTTCGATGAGCTCAGATGGCGTGTGGCAATCTTTGCAATCGAGGTGCTGATTCAAGCCTTTATAGCCAGACTCCCTTGGTGTTGGTGAGAGTGATGGGTTCTGAAACCGAATGTGCAGCACAGATTTCTTCTGACCTTGCTTACTATGGACGTGCAGACGCCGTGAGCCAAGATCGATTGTTTATTTCCAGCGCGTTTTGAGACAAAGCGCGCTCGGATCACTGTTGTGCATACGAGCCAGATTGATTAAAGATCTAGCGTTGTCTGCATTTTAATACCACCAGAGGCTGGTCTAAGCTGAAAACGGCAATTCGGAACATCAGATTTTTGGAATCACGGTCGTTCAGACGATGACCCCGCTAAAACGTGGATCTTGAGGTTCATCACGACGTTGTGATGATGGAAAACTTCGTTTAGGAGTGGCGGGTAAGGGGTTTTGATATCTGTGGCGGTGCGTAGCCGTGATAGGGCCGTCGCCTGGTGCTCGGCTAAATCTCGGCTCGAGAAGTTCGTCATCGACATCAATTAATGGTGCCCGGATAGAGCAGACAGATCACAAATGGCCATTCTCAGAATTGCTTGCTCAGGTTTCACGAAAGTATCATGGGAACTAAATCAACCTATACATTATTGCTACATCACTAATTGAGAATGCTGAAGAAGCCTGTTCTTCTTCTGACGCCGTACGCGAACCTGCAATGCATTTACAGTCAGACGTCAAGTCCGTCCGCAGGTGCGATTTCGCCTGTATCTGGACAGTATCGCAAGCAAGTCAGACATCCGGCTTTGTCATATCGCTCATACGCTTCTGTTCATGAGCCGCCAAGATCCTCGGACGCTTCTGACGACTGTGGGTGGCCACGATTGGCTCACTCAGGTCAGATCCCTTCGCCCTATCAGATATTCCAATTGAAAAGGAATGCACCTTACACGAAGCAACGTTACTACAGACTCGTCAAAATCTATCACCCTGATCGCACTAGCCATGATCAAGGCTCATCCCACGTCGCCTCTCTTCCTGGAGCAGTGAAAATGGAAAGATATCGGCTCATCGTGGCTGCCCATGAGATCCTCTCTGACCCCGTCAAACGCAGAGCCTACGACAAGACTGGTGCCGGCTGGAATGGGCGGCCAGAGAATGAACCTCCCCGACACTACTGGTCGTCCCATGGAGAGGCAAAATGGTCAGGCTTCGATACAAATGACTCCCCTTTTCGCAATGCAACCTGGGAAGACTGGGAAAAGTGGTATCAACGGCAGAGCGGAAAGAAGCAATCGCCCGTCTATACGTCCAATGGCGGCTTCCTTACCCTCATCATATCCGTGGTCTTCCTAGGCGCCTTTGGACAGTCCCTCCGGGTCGAGGATTATGGGAGTATGTTCCGAAGACAAGTCGAACAAGTGCATGATGATGCGAGCAAATACGTGCGCCAAAGGAGGGTGGAAACTCAAGATTTCCAGAATAGGGATGCGAGGCTGCAGAGCTTCCTCCGGACGCGAGACCCTCATGGATACGGTGTTGATGACCCACGCGAGGCATCGTATCAGAAGCTCCTTCCCGAACCCGAGACCTGCATAAGCGACGTGGTCCATCAGCAAGGGCAGCAAACTGTCCGCTCTCAGCCAAAAAGCTGAGCCATCGCACCGACTTCTGCCATACATCAAAACCAACGAAGTGTCACTGTCTTCCCAGTCAAGCCAAGGCGGACGTTACGGCCTTTTTTGCTGGGCCAGAATCGCTTGAAAGCCCATCCACCGCCGAACAAGACCCCTCTTGAGTGAACTGATGCCAAGGCGAATAAGCCGAGGTATGACGCATCATCTACGGACGGACGGTGAAACATTTGCAAAAGGGTTATCACAAGATCTTATTTAGTGACCCATGCGCATCGAAAAGCTTCGATCTCTGGGATCGATCGTTAGCTTGAAGGTCAAAATGGCAACCCAGCTCCCTCCTCTCGAGGAAACCAAACGACTATCGACTCGGGTAATTAGGGTGTTAGGAGGCAACCCCGGCAAATACACGTTGCAAGGTCCTGCACTCAAGAGGCGTGTGAGGCCATATACTGACGAGCATTTCGCAAGGCACAAACACATACCTGGTCGGTACAGGCGCTTCTCGTCTGCTGATCGACACAGGGGAAGGCAAGCCAGCGTGGGCTAGCGCCCTTGCTTCGTTGTTGAAATCCGAACAAACGACTGTGGGTCAGGCTCTTGTAACACACTGGCATCCTGATCATGTTGGAGGTTTCGAGCAATTGCTCGATATCTGCCCTGAAGCGAAGATCTTTGAGAATGACCCTCCCAAGGGTGTAGAACCTATCGAAACGTCACAGATCTTCAAAACCGAAGGGGCAACCATCAAAGCCTTCTATTGTCCGGGCCACACATCGAATCACATGTCATTCATCTTGGAAGAGGAAGATGCCATGTTTACGGGAGACAATGTGCTCGGGCACGGTACTGCGGTGTTTGAAGACCTAGCAACATACATGCAGAGCTTGAAGGAGATGAAGCAGCAATTCAAGGGGCGCGCGTATCCTGGTCATGGTGCTGTCATCGAGGATGGTCCCGCGAAGATCCAAGAATATTTGGAGCACCGCCATGAGAGGGAACAGCAAGTCTTGAACCTGCTGAAGACCGCTGGGGATGAAGGCATGACGCCCATGGAGATAGTCAAGGTCATATACAAAGATTACCCGCAAAATTTGTGGGACGCAGCCTGCAACGGAGTCCTTCAGATACTTCAGAAATTGGAGCTCGAGGGACGTGTTTGCAAGGGCGGCAAAGGCCAATGGAAGTTGAGAGAATAAGAGAATCCGAAAATGAGCGATATTCATTGGGATTGAAGAATCCGAGTTTGTCGTTTGACTGTATTTCACACTTATGGCAATTGGCAAAGGCGAACACAGCTGCCATGTCGACGCGCAATAGCGTCTAGCTTCGAAGACGCAGCATCAGAGCTAGAAGCCACGTCTTGATTAAGCGAACCTGACAAGCATGAGCAGCTTCAAGAAAAGCGGGTCATCAAGTGCCATTTGCGGGTGCCATACACACGAGCCACTGTGGCTGGTGGATATGTGGCTGTGCAGAGAGATCCACATCACTTGCAAGGATCCAAATAATGACTTCTCACTTCTCGGACAACTTTGACCACTTGACCTAACGCCCTAGGAGGCTTCTCCCGCGGCTAGAAGTCTAAGATGACGTTAGACTTATATTACTTGGGTGCCTAGAGGCTCGCAACAAGCTAATGCAAGGCCAATCGAAATGATGGGTTTCGCGACAATGGAAATTGGCCCAAAAGACACCTCGCATCCTGCCCTTCGAGATATCATTGGCTTTTGGTGGAAATTGGCCCTTCGGTAAGACCTTCTTCAAGATGGACCATACGCTGGATGCGCTTCGTACACGGTACATGTGACTATGGTGCTTCTGGGTATGCATGGCCCTTAATAACCTATGAGGGGGACTCTACGATGCACTCACCAGCCTTGCAACCCTCTCAATTGCGGAGATGTCCCCGGCACAGGCAATAATGCACAGACTGAAAAAGCAAACTAATGTAGTAGACTTGGCACACTGGCGGTGAGCCACACTTCGAACGTGTGCCAGTCTATGTTAGGGCCAGATAGCAGCACTCTAGCTCAGAGACTTGGAGTACCGGCACGTCGGCATTGAGTATCTGGGTACATAACGGGCGGAAGAGCCACACAGAGACAAATCAGTGGGCGCCCGATCGGTCTGAATCACCATCATCCTTGCTCCTACCGAGCCAATCCTATGCACCGAATGGGCCGCGCGGTGCGATCTACAGTACCATTGCAGTTTCAGGACAGCGCGCTACGAGCCACCCCCGTCGGTTTAGAGCTTTGCGCCACATCAGCAACTCGTGCGTTCTGGGCCTGTACGTTCTGGACCTACGTTTTTCACCTTTCCGGGGTCCATTCAAACTGCTGTTAGTCCAGGGTCCATTCAGACTGCTGTTAGTCCATTCTTGGGTCGCTTCCCATGTCATCCAGCCTTTGTCGCGAAGAGCATCAGATGGCTGGCGTGACTCGTGAGGGGGAATAGGGAGATCCTTTCTCCTTTCAATTTGCGTTTGGTAGGGCCCAAGGATTCGATGTCATGACGGAAGATCAAACGTTTTTCAGTTATTAATATCTCAATGCCTGTCGAGCTCGCCCGTCGTGTGCTTTCAATTATTGAGAAAAGATCGGATAACAGATAAATCCCCCGTCTGGAGCCACACCTTCCCGACATATCGACTCACACGCCTGGATCTGTACATCCAGCAGCACAGCCACATTCCATGTCCTGCATGATATCAACTTAAAGACTCTTCTCCTCTTACCTAGTCTCTGGCCACCATGTTTCGCAATCGGTAAGACCTTTTGCTTCCTCTTCATCACCACTTCTTCACCATCATCGTGCCTCCGTTGACATTGTCGACAGGAGGAATAAACAAAAACCCGCACCGGAGTTATACGCTGCCTTCAAGAAGGACTTCCCCGAAGTAGGCTTGCGCTCACCAATCTCGACTTCTGTGACGACATCGAGTGAAACCGCGCCTCTGCTCAGCGCGTCAGCGGTCCAGACAATGGATCACAGCCAGTCTTATATCGGTCATGAGAGCAGCAAAGCGCACGAAAGCTTGTTCGGAAACCATGAAGCCTGGAGGTTTACACCGTCCGCCCTAGATACAAGTTCTTTCTCATTCTCACATTTCGCTCAACCTGAAGTCGCGAATCTCGTCCCAGGATCTAGCGGGATGGCTTCCAATTTTCACAGCCAACCCCATGATCTTCAAACCCCAGACGCTCCTTTTCAGCTGGGAACGCCCTTGTCTTCCGACGACAGCCATCCAACATCTGCGACTGATATTCATGGCTTCCAGCCTCACTTGCTTCACGCCCACTCCTTTCAACCACACGCCGAATTGCAGCCACAGCAGCAAAGCTTTGCCCCGAGCAACTTTGTTCATCAAGATTCTGGATACGAGACAGTGGATCAGACACGAACACCGATGCCGAAGCCCGGGCAGATGATCGATAGCCCAGAATTATCGAGATACCGGGATTATCCTGCGAGTTCCTACTGCAACTCCGCAGCTCTTGCGCCAGCCGCAACACCGGAAAAGTATGTATTTATCCACTCGACATTGCAAGGACCTCTGCTAATCGCGAGTTGAAGGTTTCGTTTTCAAGTCACACTTAACGCGCCGACCGCCATGATCAAGCAGTCCGATGAGATCCCATTGACGTATCTCAACAAAGGCCAAGCATATGCTATATCGATCAATGATAGTACTGGGTTCGCTCTTTCACCCCATCCCGTTAGGTATCGCACCGTCATTCGCATCTCCTTCGAAGACGAAGAGCACCGACAGCGGCCTTCAGCGTGTTGGCAGCTGTGGAAGGAAGGAAGAGGGCTTGCTGAGGCGCACCAGAGGGACGGACGACTTCAAGCGGTCGAATACGTGGATCCCAATCATGGAGCAGACCCAGAATCTCGCCATTCGCGCGTTGACTTGGAGATGGCTTCGTTTGATTCCTTTGCGGTGACTTGGTCACCCAACCCAGGCTCGGGCACAGCAGATTGCAACCTCGCTGTGCGTTTCAACTTCCTCTCAACCGACTTCAGCCACTCCAAAGGCGTCAAAGGCATTCCTGTCCGACTCTGCGCCAAAACCGAAATTCTCTCCACTGGCACTCCAGAGTCAATGTCCGGCGCCGAGGCAGAAGTGTGTTTCTGCAAAGTCAAGTTGTTCAGAGATCATGGAGCGGAGCGCAAGCTATCGAATGACATTGCGCATATCAAGAAAACAATCGACAAAATCAAGCACCAAATCAGCCAGGTTGAGCATGGTGTCAAGGACAGCGGCAAGCGGAAGCGCAGCGACCCCACAGGACCAAAAGTCATCAGCCATAAGGCAGGTAAAATCCAGAAACATAAGCGGACTTGGTCGGTATCTTCTCAAGGCTCAAGCGGCCGGCCTACGGTTGAAGATGATCTGCATGTCAGATTGGCGACCATGCAGGATATGTTCAGCTCCACAAGGCCTGTGAGCATGCTATACTTGAAGGGTTATGAACATGACGATCCTGACGAATACCCCGTGACCTTGGCTGGAGAGGCAATGGATTTGTCGAAGGTCTCACCTGTTGACCGTAGGGTCTCGCATAGCTCAACCCGAATAACTGATGCAAGCACTTCTGCAAGTGGAAGATCTCCAACGGTCACCGATATTGAGCAGCAGGACCCGAAACATTCGGAGGATACACAGGCACTTTCAAAGTTGGAATCATTTCCAACACAAGAACAAGATCGCAACGATTGGGAGAGTTTCACCAACTTCGAAAATCACAACTTTGCCTTCGACACCACCAGAATCGCCAGAGAGAGCGCGGGACACAATGTGCCAAGCTGGATCGAGGCGTTTGGGGTGGACAATTCTTATCAAGCACCTCCCGACCGATGCATCAAGCCAATCGCCTGTTTCTATGTCTTGATAAAGTTCACCGGAAGCCGACCTGAGAGTGATGTATACCAGGCGGTATATCTACTGGAGCGGACGGTCCAGGATCTCGTAAGGAGTATCACTTCCAAGTGCGGTGTCAACGATTGTGGTGTCACACGCGTACTTCGCATCAACAATAAGGGTTTGAAGATCTTGGTCGATGACGAATCGGTCCGCGAACTTCCCGAAGGACAAGACATGATGGTCGAATTCACCAAAGTCGACACGGCCTTCAAAGCGAAGACTGAGCCTCGTTCTGGCGAGACGACCCCTACAGCCTCTGAAATCTCTACGAAACCCTCCACAGAAACATTTGAGATGAGGCTCATCTTCTGAAGGGTTGACCTAAATACTACTTGCTCTGACGAATTAGCACCGCCCCGCGAAAACCTATCACCAAAATCTCCATACAATTTTGTCACTCGGTTCTGCAACAGCTCCGCTGCTTGAGGACCTTGCTCCACCCAAGATTGGTGTGCATCTAGCCGACTTGGATTGCCACAGAATGTGTATTATATCCAACTGTCATGATGGACAGGAAGGACGGACCCGGACGATGATACCCAGCAGCTGATCCTGGCCAGGACAGCATGCAAGCGTTGGAACTGTGATTTTCCAATTATATTACGATTTGATGACTGACTATGATTCCCACTACACACACGCACATATCTACGCACACAAACGACCATAAAGCAAATACTTCTGTTCGACAAGACGGTTTTTGGGGCATTACCGTCCTACCGCTGCTTCACCTAATTTTTGGCAAATGTACATAGCAATAACCAATTGGATGGGCAATGAACATCATGACGGCATACAATGTCCCGTCTATTCCGAGCTACTCAATTTTCCATCCTTTTGACAAGTCTCATTGTGACGACTGCTTGCCCTGCATCTGCTCCGAGGATTTGTCTTAGCTTTGCATTGACGCTTCACCTGAGCGAATTGGCGCCTAAGGGAGTGCGTTCGCTGTTCCAATGCGCGTGCGCAAGTCCAGACTCCCTTAGCATCGGGGACATGGATTAATGATAGGCTGGTCGAGCCACCCCGAGCCACCGCCAACACATTAGTACCGCATTAGCACCGATTGTCGATCTCGATGGCAAAAGGAGCGGATGCACAAAGGATGCATCGGGCTGCAGGTTCGGAGTGGCTGTGTGGCTGTGCTGATCCACATCACGTGCATGTGTCAAAGCAAGTACGAAGTGACTGCATGCTAGGCGAGTCCCGCCACCGCAAGCTCGATTCGCAGCAGAGTGGTAGTAAGCGATACCAGCTCCCCGTGGATCTGGGAATTGCACGACAGGAGCCTTGCATACATTGGTAGAAAGACTGCGCTGCTGCCTCTGTATATTATTGGGAGAATTCGAATCAGTGACGTTTATCTCCTTACCAGTATTAATTTGAAGTGAATTAATTGTGTAGCAGGGTAATTGTATCAGCATTCTGTTAAAAAGAGCCACTGGAAATGCGGTAATCCTGGTCATTGGAGAATAATGGGACCTCTTTCGTCATCTGTGTACAGTCCAATACTCATTGAAAGAAGATGACGCTATTATAATTCCATTTCATGCATGTAGCAAATCCGAGAGCATCCCTCTGGCCCAGACGAATTGAATGGAAGTCGCGTTACGGACTATGGTCTTTTGATCCTACTGATTATCGCATGAGGGATTGATATCAAGCACGTGCTGTAGAGAGATGATTCTAGCGCGCCAAGGCCATTCTACTCCGTGCTAAGGGCGGGAAAACGTCATGCTTCGAGTGGGAGTGTGAGAGTGAGAAAGTGACCTGGTCCGTTGGAGCTGGCGACGACGCGCTCGGCTTCCTTCACCTGTACTCTGTCTCGTATAGTCCTTGACGGCTCGGAGCCTCCTTCTCTGCACCGTGACAATGAACCCATCTTCATCTCGTGAACAGTCTTCCCACCGATCCGCCAACGCTTCTCCAGCCCCCTCGACAACCCCGTCCTCGGAGACACCAGAGAAGCCCGAATCCATTCCTACAGCGTACCTCTCAGACAAGGCCGGAACTGATGACAGCTCCAAACTTAAAACCTTCCTGGGCATCTTGCGCAAGTTCATCGGCGTCTCTGACATTGCCTCCGTCCGCTTCTCCCTTCCCTCCCAGCTCCTCGAACCCACGCCCAACCTCGAGTACTGGAACTATTTGGACCGGCCTGAGACCTTCATATCGGTCGATGATTCCGATGAGCCACTTGGCCGCATGCTAGCCGTCCTACGCTTCTGGTTCACCAAAGATCTGAAATACATCAAAGGCAAGCCATGCAAGCCTTATAACTCCACCCTCGGCGAGTTCTTTAGATGCAATTGGGAGGTCGAGGACAGCACCCCGCCGATACTGGATGACGAGAAGAAGGAAACGATTGGCCATCACATAGACACAAAGGGCAAGCCGGTCAGAGTCTCCTATCTCACAGAGCAGACTTCCCATCACCCACCCGTATCAGCCTTCTATATCGACTGTCCCGTCAAAGGTATTAGCGCCAGGGGCTTTGATCAGATCACCGCCAAATTCACCGGGACAAGCGTCAAGGTTGCGCCTGGTGCACATAATCTCGGCATCTTCCTGAACCTGAAGAGCAGGAATAATGAGGAGTACCAGATGACACATCCCATCGCATCACTAGGAGGGATCATCCGGGGCTCTCTTTCAATCAGTGTGGCGGATACCTGCTTTGTGACATGTCCCCGAACCAAGCAAAAGTGCATTTTGGAGTATCTCGAGGAGAGCTGGTTGGGCAAAACCCAGAATCGTGTCAAGGGCGTTGTCTTCTCTTACGATCCCACCAACGACAAGACGAACCGCATACGAGATGTGCATGAAAGCGACATCCTGGCACGTGTGGAAGGTTGTTGGCACGAGACCGTTTCGTATCAATTACCGGGCGCAAAGGTATGCACTTCGCAACCAGTTTTCTTTCCATCCGCAAATGGCTAACAGCGGATCCTAGGATTTCACGCCCCTCATTGATCTCCGACCGCTCATGCCCACGGCAAAGATAGTCCCTCCAATCACCTCACAACTACCCAACGAGTCCCAGCGATTCTGGCAACAGGTCACCACCAACATCAAGGAAAAACGTTTCCAGGAAGCGACCAAGCAGAAGACCGAACTTGAGGAGAGGCAACGCGAAAAGGCCAAAGACCGCGAGAAAACGGGGAACGAATGGCACCCGCGCTTCTTCAAGGAGGGCAGCAAAGACGGACGGCCTGAGTTGAGCGAGGATGGCGTGAAGGCGTTGGAAGGTCTACAGGCTGGGATCTGGGAGCTCAAGGAAAGTGAAGTCACTGGGGCATAGCGGTGCAGTGTGGAAGAGGTTGGGGCTTGGGATTTGGTTACTTCAAAGATCCCTGTATGATGTCAATGCATGGGCGTCTGGTGTTATTGTCCGTCTCGTAGCAGCATGATAGACGCTCGGAGCACATAGAGTGCATGAAGGCGAGGGTTCGATCAGTGTTCAGAGGCTGTATCCTCAAATCCAATCGATTTCGTTGAAATACCACCCATCCACAGGACGACCATCACGACAATTAGAAGCAGCTCCTACAGAAACTAGTCTAGTCGTTCATGCAAACGCTGTAGCATACTTCGGATCTGGACTCAGTCCTGACATGTTACTCTACATAGATTGCTCAGGTACGGAAAAGGGTAAGGAAAGGGGTAAGGAAAAGGGGCATGAGGGTTAGGGTTGAGGAAGATTGAGCTGGGTTATAGTGTCCTCAGGCCAAAATCAAGTGATGAAGCTCTCTCATTTGAACGTCACTAGAGTAGCTCTCAATGGACCACTTCGAGGTCAATTGCTGAGATTCCTTGGATGGCTCGCCTATGTGAGTACCAACCTCACCGATTTGGTAACACGGGAGACGCTGACATGACCCCAAGTGCCGACCATTCTGGCCTTGAGGCATGATCCTCGCCTTCTACGTGCCCCCCCTTACCTCTCCGCCCTTCCAGTCGTCATTGGCCTCATTTGGCTGCTTCTGCTGCCTTTGGACAGCTATTCTAGACATACATACATCTCGGAAAACGCTTTGCTGCCAGGACAAGTCCATACATATTTTGGGGGCAGCGAGCAGCAAGTTTTCAATGCATACAAGCTCGAGGTGGAAGAGGTTGGGAGCAAGGAACAGAACAGGTAGGGCGATATTGCTCCGCTGGTCAGGCTTCTTGATGCTCATATGCAGAAATAGCAAGACGGCCAAAATTATTGAGATTTTCGACTCCGCCGGACTACGCGCTGCCTCCCAAAAGTACAGCTATCGAGCCGCAAACAGGACCTTCAGCGGAGAGAATGTTTACGCCATTCTGCGCGCACCGAGGGGCGATGCTACCGAAGCCGTCGTACTCGCGGCGGCGTGGACGAACATGGACGGGCAATTGAACAGCCATGGCGTGCCGCTTGTCCTGACACTGGCCCGATATTTTACTCGTGAGAAGATCAACTCCATCTGGAATGATGTAAGCTAATGTACCCTAGGGTGGTCTCTCTGGTCCAAAGACATCATCATCCTGGTGACTTCTGATAGCAGAGCAGGACCTCAAGCCTGGGTCGATGCATACCACAATGAGCATGACCCGGCCTCTGTGGATCCCCTGCCAATCAAAAGTGGTGCTCTACAGGGTGTCGTGGTGGTTGACAAGGCGCTTGATCGCAACTTTGAAAAGATCCATATCGTTTATGATGGTATCAATGGACAGCTTCCCAATCTTGACCTATTCAATACCGCTTGCTCGATCGCTAGTGGACAGATGGGAATGGGCATCGCCTTCCAGCGCATGTTTAAGCACAATGACAGCTATCTCGAACGTCTACAGACTATGCTGCGGGGCATGGTGAGTCAAGGGGCAGGTCACTCTTCTGGACCCCACAGCAGCTTCATCCCTTACCACGTAGATGCGATCACATTGCAAGCCGTTGGTGAGGGACGAGAGGATGACATGGCAATGGGTCGAGTGGTGGAGAGCATCTTCCGCAGTCTGAACAATCTGCTTGAGCATTTTCACCAAAGCTTCTTCTTCTACTTGCTCATGCAGGCAGACCGCTTTGTGAGTATCGGTACCTATCTACCGAGCGCCATGCTGGTCGCGGCCAACTTCACTATCATGGCAATTGCACTGTGGGTCCGCAGCGGGCGGCCGACCGTGCCCAAGCTAGCTTCAGCTACATCTGAGAAGGGCGAGAAGCCTGAGATGGAGCTTATACAAAAAGACGGAATGACAGCGATAATACCAAAGGAGTCTCTGAAGCTTGCTGAGCGACCATTATTCATCCCCATCGCTCTTGTTGCTGCTGCTCACTTTTCTGGCCTGATTCCTCTATACCTCCTGAACCACATGGCTCGCGAAGTAAGTGCTGCCTTGACTTGCAATTTTGGGAGCCTGGTACTGACTCGAGTCTAGTACATGGAAATCAAAAGCCTCATCTTCTTGATCTGCCTCTTAACGACCATCAACTTTCCCGCATTCGTGACCGGCCGCATCAGAAACCAACTTACGGTTCAGCACCAGCTGTTGACTCAATGTCTCTCCCATCTGCTCCTCGGAATGTTCTTGGCCACCTTGGCAACCCTGAACTTCTCGCTCTCACTCTTTGTAGGTCTAGCTTGCATACCGCTCCCCTTCACAGGACCCTCTCTCTCCTTAGACGCAGACAAGGATGAATCTGGGGAGAGATACCGGCGAGCTTGTTCAAGATTGGCGTTGTACCTCCTATCGCCGCCTACCATGTTGTGGATCTTGAGCCTCATTTCGGGGACGAGTGTGGCAGATATACTTATGGAAGGGTCTGTGGGCTGGAATGTCAACGGCATGTGGACACCCTTAATCATTTGGTGTGTCTGGTGGCCCGCTTGGTTGGTAGGCAGTGTTCTGTCAAGCGCGCCTCTTCGAGACCCAGGGAGCTAGAAGTGTCTTTGCAAGGTATCTCAGGGGCTATCAAGACTCTTACTTTGCACCATGGACAGACAACCTTGCGACAACCGAATGCTCCCCTCCAAGACCAGAGGAAACACAGCGTGTCAAGCATATGTCGCAACAAGACCAACAGTACTTGGATTTACATGGCACTATTGTAATTCCATTCCTCTAGCAGACTGACGGCACTGGATGAAATCCAGCGGGCATTACAGAATGCCTAGTAGGAATTACGCTCCAGCCACGGGGCACCAGCTTCATAGAGCGTTGCCATCGCCGGCTCGATCTTCACCACCCTCTCAAAGACACCGCCACCCATGCGTTTGCAAAATTCGAGGACCCCCAGCAAGGCCAGGTCCGCATAAGATGGCGTCTTGCCCATGCAAAACGGTCCCCCGTTCGCCCTGAGCACATCACCCATCTGCTTCAACCCCGGCGTCGCTTCCTGAAACACTTGATCCCCGCCCAATTTCGCATACTCGGTCAGCGGCATGCCAAACCTCTCCGACCTCGTCCGCTCAAAGTACTCCACCGACCGCGGGTTCAGCAGGTTATAGCAGACCTTGGGCATCATCTCGGGCCTCAAGGGCCCAATCGCCTTCGGGGAGTACTCGAGGAGCTGTTTCAGGATGGGCGAGTCGAGGTACAGCGGCGGGTCCGGGTAGAGCTTCTCGAGCTCCTGGGCAATGTTGGCCGAGTCCATGATGTAGCGACCGTCGGGCAGCTTGACGGCGGGGATGGTGTACTCTGCGTAAGCCGTGTCGTCGAGATTGGGTGGGATGCCGAAGGATTTGAAGGTCGGGGCGATGTCGGGGTATTCGACCCAGGTGGTTTTGTAGGGGATGTTCTTGTAGTTGAGGACCAGGCGGGTCCTCCAGGGGTTGAGCGACCAACCCTGGCAGGGTGGTTTGCTCGGGAGGCTGTTTGAAAAAAAGGAAAGACTTAGCATTGACGGATCAAATCCTGAGGCCTAGCATTGACAATTCAAATCCTGATGGGCATTTATGAATTCATTCACGGAGGTTTGAGACAACTCTCACGAAAAGCTTTCTTCGGCAACGTGAACAGGCAACCATGTTTCTCACTCCCTCAAGGCACCCAAGCAATAGTCAAAGGCAGGACTAATTCTGAGAGGAACGAAATCTTAAACAAGGACTGGAGTACACGGCATTAGCAAGGGTGACCTACTCGAAGAACTCAACTTCTTGTGACATCGTGAAAGGGTAATAAGGAATACTGTCAGTAGCAGCAAAAGGCTCAGGTTTCTATTCCGAAGCAAAAGGCAATTGAAACGTCTTGCTATCTATACTCAACCGAACAATCCTCCTCGGCATAATCCTCCTTCCCGAACAGCGATGACAAATGCGGAGACTTCGTTTCCCACCGCAAGATCGACGTCAGTGTGCAGCAGCAGGATTCACCACCACCAGCACTATTGGTTAAACGCCTCTTCGGGATAAGGTACCCGCAGGCTGCAGCTTCGCCCCTCCCTTCACGGGCATACAGATCCCGTTGCTCTGGGAACGGTCATGTTTACTTTTCTTTGGCCCCACCTAGACCATCACCGAATATATACTTGATCTGCACTACTCTTTGAAGAAAGATGGCGAGACTGAATGCGTACACGGTCGCTGATAGCGAGGATGAGCTGCCTGATCTATGTTCCTTATTATTGATTGATGTGGTAACTGACCCACCGGGGAATGGACAGCAGCCGCCGGTGGGGAGGAAGGCGCAACGGTCGCCGCGCAAGGGTGCAGCAGCTTCGAGTCCAAGGAAGGAGCCCAACAGGCGAGACGATACCAAGGGCAAACATGACCAGCGCAAGCTTGAAGCGAAAGATGTGCTGCAAGCGGAGAAAAACACCATCAAACGCTTGCCGGCGCCTGTGGACACGCCCAAGCTTTTGTGGCCATCATCGTCCAGAGACATTGTAGGGCGTCAGCAATCCACGCTGAGATTAAGCCCACGAAGAAAGGCGAAAGCGAATGTAGACTACGCGAGGCTCTACCATAACGAGGTATCGGACAGTGCGAGCTGCGTCGAAGAAGATGACTCCTTTACCGACCTTTCCGGCTTCATCGTGTCTGATTCCGAGAGCGTCGGAGGAGAGGAGTCTAATGAGCGACGGGAAGAGCGAGTAAAGAAGACTGGTTGTAGATCTCGAGGGAAAAGGCAGGAACGGAATCAGAGCGGAAAGGAGGAGAGGGATCTGATATCTGACTTTCTGGGTCTGAAGACGGACGATAATGGACCCTCAAATGCTTTCCCACCTAGGACTCATAATGAAGAGCCGGTGCAATGGTCTGACTCTACAGAGCCGCATGATGAGCCCGCAGTCATCAGATAGTAAGAACTTCTACGCATGCAAGCGAGAATCTGGCTAAAGTCTGCAGCTCCCCTCCAAGATCGAGATCACCACATAAGATCAAGATTGGTCAACCAAACGTCACTCCGCCTTCAAGTCCATCCAAGTCGCAATTGCAGTCGCCATCCAAAAAGATCCGAATACCACCGACGCCCCATCGGCCAAGTATAGATGCCTTCTGGAGCCAGGAACTCATCAACGATTGGAATGACCAATACTCTCCTCGCAAAAGCCCTGCCACGAACCGTCGAAACCGTGTCATATCACTCGAAGACAGTGATGGAGATGCTACTTCTCGCAGCTCCCCGCGGAAAAGCCCCTCAAAAAGCCCGACAAAGCCCGACAAAGCAGCAATTGCCCGCCGCAAGGCTTTCAACTCACAGAAGCATGATATAGCGGCCTCCTTCCTAGCCGAAGTGGACCAGACCATCACCAATGGCCAAGTATCCCAACTCGCCAAGCCCACCGGTGGCATCAAACTCGTCTGGTCGAAGAAACTCTCATCTACCGCCGGCCGCGCGAATTGGCGTCGCGAGACCGTTCGTCACCGATCATCGGCATCATCATCCGATGGCAGCACTACCACCGCCTCGGCACCCGCAACGAGCGTAAGCCACCACGCCTCCATCGAATTGGCCGAGAAGGTCATCGATGACGAGAACCGGCTCATCAACGTGATCGCGCACGAGTACTGCCATCTGGCGAACTTTATGGTCAGCCACGTGAAGAACAACCCGCACGGCAAGGAGTTCAAAGCCTGGGCCACCAAATGCACGAGGGCGTTTGGGGACAGGGGAGTCGAGGTGACGACGAAGCATAGCTACGACATCAGCTACAAATACATCTGGCAGTGTTCGAATCCGATGTGCGGGATCGAGTATAAGCGGCACAGCAAGAGTGTTGACCCTGGCAAGCATAACTGTGGGGGCTGCAAGGGGAAATTGTTGCAGGTGCTGCCGGTGCCGAGGAAAGGGCAGGAAGTGGGAAGTGACGGAGGAAAGAAGAAGAGGAGCGAGTATCAGGAATTCGTGAAGGTGGGCTATGAGAGGGTGAGGAGGAACAATCCGGGGATGGGGTTCGGGGAGGTGATGGCGATTTTGGGGAGGGAGTTCAGGGAGATGAAGGCGAAGGAGAAAGATGGTGGGACGAGGGTGGTTGTGCAGGAAGTGCCTGAGGAGACTGGTAGGGACGGTGCTGATAATGATGATGTGGACGGTGTGTTGAGGAAGATGAATGCGATTCATTTGGTGGACTAGCATCGTAGGTTCGAGTGGGTGATTGTCAGAAATGAAGAACGACGAAAGATATAATTATCGATACATGCAATGCAACTTTTAGATTTCCGCTGTTCCGCCCCTGTCACTGCATATTCAAGAGAATCTATTAACCTTTTCTACGTACATTGATTTCCTGGAACAACTAGTGTCAGAGGTACCTGCAATCAAAACACATCGAACATACACCTATCTCGAAGCTAGACCGTCCCAGGTCCTTAGATAAATCAATCTCTCGATTGTCGTTCTATCTGTGAGTGAAGGGTTACTGATTGATTATCTTTCCATCGTCCTTGGTAAGCCCACCAAGATCATGTTCCTTCAATGCACTCTTTTTTGAATGATCGATCCGCGTTTTCATTCTGCTCGAGTCATCTGATTCATTACTGAGAAGTAACGTGTGCTACGAAATGCAAAACCTCTCTCAGACGAGGGATTTGACTGCCTGAACATCGCAGCCTAGCCTCGGTACAACATGACATTGATGCCTGGCCTGCCTGATACAACTACAAATCACCATATGTGATATAAGACGCACATTTCTCCCATGGCTTGAATCAAAGCAAAGAACAAAAGCCCACCTTTTCAAAACCAACCATCCCTTTTTCTCCAAAGAGAAAAAGAAACCCCCATATCACGCTTGAAACCCCCCACCAAAACCCCAATCAAGCAAAAAGGAGACAATGGCTCCCCCAACCATAACATTCAAACCCGTCCCCCTCTTCGGCGGCGCCCTGACCGCCACCATGCCCTCCCACTTCGCCGACGTCTCCGACATCCGCCAGATCCCCGACAACCAGGAAGTCTACCTCGACAGCTCCGGCTTCACCTCCGTGACCATCGATCTGTGCGAGCGGGTCCCCTCGCCGCCCCCTCCTCATCCTTCTTCTCATCCATCCTCAGCTTCCGCTACCACCGACGACAATGCAAGCACCACCACCACCGATCCCACCGCAGCAGACGATCCGGACCACTACGCGCTGACCTACCATTTCTTCGACATCGTCGCATCCGAGGACACCAAATGGATCTACGCCACCACACACCACATCCGCCTCCCCGGCTTCCCCACCACCACGCCCGTGTCCTCGTTGTTGGCTTTGACGACACCGCCGCCGGCGCCGGCGCCGAGGGGGGGGCCCAATGAGGCCAAGTGGGTGGCGGTCATCATGACCCTGGTCCGGTTGGTAACGACGCAGACGGATATGTTGGTTGTGGTCAATGTGCCGTGTGTGCCTGCTGATGAGGAGGGGGAGGAGGAGGTGGTGGATTTTGAGAGGGGAGTGTATGGGCGAAGGGTGCAGGAGGGGAAGGAGGTTATGGAGGGGGTGGTGGGGAGTTTAAGGGTGGTGGATTGGGGGCTTTTTGGTGAGGAGGGGGGGGATGCGGAGGAGGGGAGTGGGGAGGGGAGGGATTTGAGGGGGTATAAATTCTGAAGGGGGAGAGGGGGTTGGAGGATGGGAAATGGATTACGGTATGGATGGAATCGTATTTCGAAAGCCGAGAATGCCCATCAGAAATACGCACACAAGCACATCAATGCGGATGGATCGCAAAGCAATGCCCGAGGAAGAATATTTTCCAGAGGATCGACGACATTCAACATGCGCCGCCAACGAGCCCTCGCCATCATAACGTCCAGTCCTCGATCTTTTCCTCACATCCCTCGCCCGCATAGAACCCTCCCCTGGGCTCCCAGGTCTCAAGCGACTGCTGAATACAAGGATGTACCGCTCAACTAAACGTATCCTCTGACAATTGTTGAGGACCACGACGTCAAATAAATCCTATCAAGGACTGATACTTCAAATTGTCAAAAGCGAACCTCCACAACATATACCGCGCTCATCCTGCTGCCTCGAAAATTCTACCAAGGATGAGTAGCTAGACGTAGCAATTGAATGATCCTCTTATCAGCTTTGTGAAGACGATACGGAATGCCGAGTCTGCTGGAATGTGGATGCTCGATTTATATCACTCTGAAGTATACGCTAAGGGGTGTACGACTGAGGACGGCCGTGGGAGCGGTATAGAATAAACTCTATTTTTTCCAGAGGGATGGTGAGCCTGGTTGTACGCCATGAAATCTCTTGGTAAGTACATTGGCTACTGATGATGGACCATGAAGTTCCTTGGAAGAGCACTAGATGGAAGTGGGAATGTTCGTATCACAATCATCGCCTTCCTCAGTGGTCTATATCTTCAAGGAACAGGTTGTTTGAGGGTGTCCTATATTCTAGGTCATGTGGATGGTGAAGAGATCTTGGATATAGAGACCCAGACGTCTTTTCGGCCGTTTCGGATATAGAAGGGCAGCACCGCGAAAAGGGCGTATAGAATGATGTACGAAAAGTATATGCTGCCGCCAAAAATGGAGCTAACAGTGAGAATAGTAATCCAGTAATCAAAAGACCTGTACCATGGTTGAAAGTGATTTACAATCTTTCTTGACATATCACTCGCAAACGATATTCGCTAATCCTGATCAAGGTGAATGCCGTTGGTCGTGATCATTTGCTTGCGTTGGAAAAGCTCCCAAAAAGCCTCATGGAAACACCGAACGCAATCTCAAGCGCAGTCGGGCAAGGCATATCTTCAAGACGATGGCATTACAACAGCCGAAACGGGACGGGAGGGTATCTCTTCGCCTCTCCTCCCACGGTCTGATCCTTTTGGTTATACATCAACGTCATCCCATCCGATCACTAGCCTGCCGGTCGAAGAATGATCTTGTAGAGCGGGTCGATGATGCCGCGACGCCGTCCTCCAGTCCACAGAATCATCTACACAAGGCTCCTTTCGTCGGCGGGCGCACATCAATCGCAGTCGTGAACGCACATCGCTCCGCGCCATCCTCACACGCCCCAACCATACCCCATCTCAAAGGTAAAAGGTGCGCATCCTGATCCTCCTTGGGCGGATGACAGGCGGCACTGATGGCCGCACTGGACGTGCCCATCAGCGGCACCGCCGCGCCACCCCCAGGATACTTGCACAGGAGCCCAAGCGCCGGAAGCGCGAAAACCAACACGGTAGCCAGCGTGAACGCCATCACGATCCCGATCGGCGAGAATCCCACCCTCGACACCGCATTTAAGCTCGCCCCGCTGCCATCCTCCTCGTACATGACTATCCTGACCAAGAACAGGGCTTGCGATATGAACCAGTGCAGTAGCCCCGATGTTAGCATTAGCGGAATGCTGTATCTGTATGGTAGGGATAGAAACCACGACGACCGCTGAAACCCTTTGGGTGCAGACACTCGCAATGCCTTCCTCGCTATCCCATAATGGCTTTGCTCTACGGCGGCCAGCATGCAGGTGAGCAGGCCGTTGTAGAGGTAGTATAGGAAGCTGAAGAGCAGTTGCGGAGAATTGGCTAGGAGGACTGATTCCAGGAATGCGGTCATTGGAGTGCCTCCGACGATCTCGGCGCCGATGAGCTCGTGGTCACTGACGGCGCCAAGGCCTTCGTGCCAGAGGGCGGGAAGGGAGGTAGGTGCTTCGTCGCGGTGGCGTTCAGCGATGGCGAGAGAGAGGAGAACGGATACGATTATAAGGGCAGTAGTGCAGCTGCATTGGGTTAGTCGTCAAATTGGGGACTCGAAGAGTGATTGGACACGCCAAACGTACAGAGATAGAACGATGATCCACCGCCGCAGGCTTGCGGCTCGGTACCATTGCAACGACTGCGGTCTCCGTTTCCTAGATTCAGAATTCCAGGGTCGGCCTCTGGGGAAATCATACCGTGACGCCGTGGACATGCCGTCTGTTTTGGAATCTCGTTCCTGCAGGAAGGAGGCTATGGCATCTCCAACGACGGACATTGGCTCAGCTGTCCAGTTGTAGCGGACAGTCCAGCAGATGGATAAGCATTTGACGAGGTTGAGGACGCAGACGAAGGCCATTATTGGCACGCTGAAGTGAAGCCCACAGCCTCGATCGGAGGGCTGGGTGCCAGCGCTGAGGCAGTAGAGGGCGGTCACTGATTCTCGCTGTTCGTTGGCTTCGTAAGCTCCCTCACCCTCGTAAACGACTGTCCAATTATCCGCATAATCTTTCATGAAGTCTGATGTGCATCCACCATGACCGAGTCTGGTCCCCATCTCTGGGGAGGCACAGATCCAAAGGCCTTGCCCCGGCCAATCCACCTGCGTATAGCTGCCGAGGAAGGTTTGACCGTCATTGGTAGAGGATGTCTTATTGGTGACGACTACAACGTCTTTGCCATAGTGTAAGGAGTCTATATAGCGGTCGATGCATTCGGTGTTATTGAGACGCTCGTATGTCGGCATACCCAGCCTTATGTAGTCTAGGTCAGCAGCGCTCCACGACTGATTGTACTGAAGATAGTCTTGGGTCGTAAAAGCAACTGTGTATTTGTACGCGGGGATCGAGGCAAAAATGGCCGAATTCCAGCTGTTTAGGATAGTCAGTCAGAGCAATTTGAGCCTGCCGAGCGAAGGTTGCGCCTACAAAAGATGCAGAAACGCGGAACTCAGGCCCAGGGAGCACCAATTGAAGACGCTTGTCTTGGAGATCCACCGAAGATTTTTAACGCTCGGGGTGCCAATATCCAGCCAATTCGATTGCTCATGTGCTCTCTTGACTTCCTCTCGACTAGGGGCGACAAGGAGCTGCATGCAATAGTTGCTGCTGCCCAAAAGTAGTGTTGAAATTATATTGATGGCAAGATGCGACCACTGATTCATCCTTTTGACGGTCGTACATTCACCCATGTATAAAGTCCCAGTGCCACTTGTCGTCTTGTATTTTGCATATGCCCAGCCGGTCCAACCAACGTTAAGGCCGAATACCATAGCTGCTAGACTCAGCTGAATGATCAGCATACTCCTCCTATTCGACCACCAGTGTCGAGAAGGTATGGGAATCCAAGGGCTCAAGTGATTTAGGTCGCCAAATCGGCGCATCGGGAGAGCTTCCCTGGTCAAAAATGGATCAGCAGACTCCTCGTACAAGCTGTGGAGAATCTCACTGCTTCTCTGGAAGGCTCTCATCATGCTTGAAAGTCAAGCTCGATGATATATGCTTGATATCCGATGGAATCGGTCGCAGAGGCTCGAATCCCAAGAGTGAGACATCCTGCTCACCCATGTTGGGGGAGGAAAAATCTCTGTCTGCCATGTGCTTCGAGCGTCTATGCCTAAGCGGGGGCGTGCGTAACAAGTTTCGCTCTTTATTCCCTTCATCTTCATCATTTTGAGGACAGCTTTGCGAGTAAATGATGGTGAGTTCAGCCTCGTGGTGTCGTGGTGTGAAGGACGCAACTCTCACTGGCTGGTGCCTTGAGTAACCTTTATGGGACGACTGCTGCGGATCGTGGGTTGCTCATGCATCTGGCATCTATTGTGTGGGCGAAAGACTTGACGTGCTGCAGGAGACCCACACAGTCCTCACACAATGGTAGGTTGATGGGCGTTCCGACACATCCTTTCCCGCATGTACTTTTGCGTAGCCCCCACAAGGTACATCTGTACTTTCTTTCTTCTTGATTCTCAACCGCTCACTTACTGTATTGCTTGATACTGTGTTATTTCTTTTGCAATTCCCATGATGAATGAGTGTTGACTTGTTTTTCAAAATTACTCACGGTCTGTTCTTGCAACCGGCCGCCAAGACAGCAGTATACAAGACCCTGCGCGTTCCGGAATGATTTCTGAGGTTGTACCACCTGTCGCTGTCATTTGTAATTCATCAATGGAGTCATCATTGGGGTTTTTGCAAAGTCGATGGCTCCCATTGACTCCCAAACTTATGTCCTCATCTCCGTCTGACTAGTCTTGTTGGTGTCGCACATATTCATGGAAACAATGCATGCCAGACGCCTTGCGGATACGGCTTGCCCTGTGGTCACTGCTGGGGATCTGTCTTGAATTGTATGGCCGAGACCTTGATCTTCGACATGGATGTCTTTGGGATATCTCTGAGAAGTGTGCCAATCTGCATGTTCCCTCAGAGATGAAGAATTTACCCCGGCCTTCAAAGCCATCCTGCGCTAGCTGCGTGTGGAGAGTGAGTCGGAATCATTTGAATGCACTTCAAGTGTGGCTGTATTGGGATGTCGAGCGGGGCTTTGAGCTGCACAAGTCACTTCAAGGGGCGCCGGGAATACCTCATCCTGCTTTCCATGTGCAGAGCTGAGCGCATAGCTAGGCTAGGTACTTGATATTGTAGGCACGGGCATGGATAAATAGGAAATGGAAGACGTGGGAAGATATTTCCCATGTGTCGTAATCTTTAGACTAGTGTGAGACGCCTGAACCGAATGCTTTATGCAGCACTTCTCCGATCAAAGAAAGGTGCATTGGTGGGTATTGATTTGCAGATGTTGGCATGCTGTTTGCCTTGGACATGACCCTAAACAAAGCTGTGAGAAGACGTCCTCCTTCGATGCATGATTGCTTGGGCTCGTTGTCCAGCAATTGCGACCCGACCTGCAGCTGTACACGAGAAAGCTGCTGGATTTACAAGTATCTAGATTCCATCGGCTGGCTTTGATGGATCGGTGAGGGCCGATTCAGACGTTCTCCAACCGAGCAATATGGAGGGGTGGTTGTGGGAAAGTGGTCGAGGATTCGCAAGCTGACCAGTGTGCTGCGTGGAGAGCAAAAAGGTCCATGGCTCGTTGGCGGCATGCTATACCTACCAACATAAATCAACCGGAATTCCAGCATTCTATGATCTTGCCATTAACATAGTGAATGCCAATCAAGCAGTGTACATTGATATCAGACCAAAGATTGCCCCTAGAAGCTCATCGTGAGCTAAATTCAGGAGGGACGACCCGATTGGGCTTAAGCTGAACACGTGACCAACGCGTCACTGGCGACGCGACCAAGATCTTCCACTCCTGTAGAGCGTCTCATGTGCAATCCAATCACAAAGACTGCTAATTCCTAGCCTTTCGTAATACAATGATACAACATGTCTATGAGCGAGCCGGAAGAGCGTCTTGCGCGACTGCGGCAGCAATTGAAGGAATGGGAGACGTCGTATGCAGCTGCACATGAGGGGCGCAAGCCTGGCCGCGATGATGTCAAGAAGAATCCCGAGATTGGTGAATCGCTGATCCACCCATGCTGCTGATGCATGCAAAGCTGAACTCTTCTAGCTCAGCGATATAAAGACTACAATAAATTCCGCGAATCAATTTCGAAAAGCCAAGGTTCAGTGTTCAATACACCGTCCAAGAGAAAGCACACTCGCCCGAAGGAAAAGGAGGATCTAAACCAAGAGCAGAGTCCGATCAAGCGCCGGAAGGTGTTGGAAGCTTCGCATCCAGCCGTGATAGATCCATACGACGCCCCAGTATCCGTCTCCTTGACCCCAAGCAAGCAACGGGCTTGTATCGGCCCCACACCGCAGAAAGATGGCCAAGTGCTTGGTATGTTCGACGGGCTCTCGAGTAGAGTGAACACGAAGATACCGTCAAAGAGAAGGGCATTGCTGGATCGCTCCGGCAATGAACTTGCAACTCCCACTAAGCAATCAGCTCAGCAGTATGGTTCGGCGACCAAGGGAGGTGGAGCCCTATCACTGAGTACAGCCAAGCAGGACACCCCAAATTCAAGGTTGACGCCATCGATGCAAAGGATATTGACGAGTTGCACGCCTGCTTCAAGGAATAGCGTTCGGAAGTTGCTATATGACGACACGCCTGCCTTTTTAAGAAGAGACAGCCAGCGTGCAGTGCCAGCATCAGAGTCGAAGAACGACGTGATTGCGAGAGATTTGGGTGTCTCATGGAGTCCTCTTCCTGCCCGAAAGCAATACAAGCCTCTGGGAAGAAGTCTGAGCTCCATGATCAACGACATAAGGAACATGGAGGATGAGCGGCTCGATGAAGAGATGGATATCATGAGAGAAATGGAGGGTGGCGGTCCACCAGCGCCCAGCCTTCCAAGGCCGCCCCGCGTCCTGGTTGAAGATAGTCAGCTCCGGGAGATGCCCCTTGGCCCGGATCGGGGGGTCGAAAGTGATGATGAATTGGCAAGCGAACAAAGGGAAGGACTTAGCAAAGATGGTAAGCCGATGAGAATCTGGAAAAAGAAGGGACAAAAGCGTACGACACGGAAGTCCAATATGAGGCCAAATATGGCTAAGTGGAAGCCCGAGCCAAAGTGGAAAGGCGAGGAAGAAGAGGAGGAAGCGGGTGACAATGAGAACGTCCAGTCAGGGGCAACGAAAGTTGGAGACCGGGGGAGTTCGGACATGGAGGATGACGCAGGATTCTCGGACAATGATCGGGATAGTGAAGACAGCGAAGAAGACAGTAAAAAGCCCAGGGCTCAAAAGGGTGAAAAGAAAGTCGATACGGAGGCCAAGCAGAACAAAACGAACATTTTGACGAAGGCCAAGAGGAAAGTCAGTGCAACTGCACATGCTAATTTCAGAGCCTTGAAGCTGAGAAGCAAGAACCCGAAAGGGAAGAAGGGTGGTCGGTTTGGGAGGAGATGACAGGCTTGGTCCACTTGGCTTTTGATGATTGCGACTTTTCTTACGAGAGATGAATTACAGTGCGCGCATATCGTGTGGAGGTATGCAGCTGTGCCTTCACGATGCAAAGGATGTTGTTGGTGAGATGAATAATAAGAGTCTATGGGATCCAGCAGGTGCCGAGTCGATGATTGACGTCACAGCCACCATAACCTCATTTACAGCTGGCAAAAAACCGCAAGACCTCTTCCAAAATCACTATTGCATTCCTGTGAGGAGTCTACTGTTCTTCAGATGGCTGCGACGCCGCATACTCTCACATATCAACTTTTCTCAATGCTGCCAATATGGAAAATATTCCACCATCTTACGAAGCGGCCGTAGCGCGTGAACCATGGCAGCTCATTGCCAACTACGTCCCATCATCCTCTCTTTGTGCTCTTTCAAGGGTTAATAAGTATCTGCATCGCACATTGAGCCCTTTTCTTTGGGGAAATCCTGCGGCACACTTTGCCGGTGAATACGAAGATGTAGGCTCTGAACACAGGGACAAAGTCTTTGGTAGGCACCATGAAGAATAGTTCCACTTGAGGGCCTTCATTGATTCAATCCAGTCGCTCTGACTAGATTCAAAAGAACATTGAAACGTGTTCGACTGAGTGTTCGGGAGCTTACTCATACTTTGCATCTGCCACCAGCTCAAGCAGAGGTACGTTTTCCTCCGAAGATTACTCTCTCACTCTTATCGGATGTCAATTGACTGGTGACAGCTTTACGATGGCCCTCACCCTGAGTGGCTCCGCGAAGTTCTCGAACAATTGCCGAATCTTCAGTCTCTCATCGTCTCACGCCTGCCGTTCTTTGATCATGCAGCTCTTGTTGCATTGCGCAAGAGGGGATCCGTTCCCTCCACGGTAGCAGGTGCCTCAGAATTGCCGTTACGACTTCTCATTGCTTCAAACTGCGAGAACACAACATCTATTGGCCTTGCTGAGGCTCTCACCCACTTTCCCTGTTTAGTCTACTTGGACCTATCTCGTACTTTGGCTGCTCGAGACCGTTCTGTACTTGCCCAACTTCACAGCCTTCCTTTGTTACAAGTCTTGAAGTTGCGAAATGTAAATCTACGAGACGAAGATCTGGCTTTGGTTGCAGAGTCTGTCGGTCTCCGCGTGCGCAGTCTGGATGTTCGCGGGAACCATCTGACGGACAGCAGCGTGCGAGCTCTGCTGAGCTATTCCTTTGTAGTCGACAGACGCGATACGACCCAAGGACATCATGGAAGGGCTTCATCGCCCTTGGGTCTTGCTGTTGAGGATTGGCCTTCTGGCCTGCCACGACCGGACTCTACGACACTGGACGAGTTCAAAGACGCTTCTTACGACGAACGCCTAGTTCGTAGACTCACCAACCAGATCGTCAACCGTCTACCCTTCGAGGATCTTCCCCATTCTGGCATCACGCATCTGCGCATCTCGGACAACAAGCTTACCATTGAAGGCATCATAGCTCTCATGCGAACAAAGCGTCTGTATGTTCTCGACTGTGGTTCCATTAAAGGGTTCGACCAAGAATACAGAAAAATGTCCGATTCGGCGTCATCGCCCGGGCCACCCACCAGCTATCCTCTGAGACTACCTGGGTTTGAGAAGCTCACACCCGCTCTTGAGAGCTCAGGCGGGTCCCTGACTGCCCTACGCCTCGATCACACGATTGTTACAGAAACCTCTGCAACTCAAAAAGCACCATCTCTAGCATTGTGTGAATTGGAGCCAACAACCGCAGTACCCGAACTCAACGCAGCAGTACCACCGATTGCCGAGTTGGAGAATACCCAGCCTCCTTTGTACGAGCTGGACGGTCGTGAGCAGGCGCCAAGTTACGAATTGCAGGGAGATGTCCCGACAATATATCAGCCTTCTGATGAACGCAAGAGTCGCTTTGATGAGCCGCAAGAATCAGAAATCAGGAGAGGCAGTGTCTTCGCTCCCGAAGTCGTAGAAGACTTTCGTCTGGAAGATGCGAACGATCAACCTACTCTGACTGCATCTGGACTCTCGGAGTCTGCGCAGCGTACTAATGGTGTGACGAATACGTCCGATTATCTAGGCTGTGGTGATCGTGCCTTGGAACTGCGTCTTTCCCTGATCAAGGAGCAGAGACGAGAGCTTCGAATTCGCCACTCCAAAGATCGAAGAGGTTTATTGCCGGGGAACGTGGCTAACATACGCAAGTTAACACTGACCGAGGTCCCTTCGTACGCTGGCACTCGCAAAGTTGTTGATGCTCTAATACAATTCCTCAAGGACTGTGCCACGGAAGCCAAGCTGGTGGACCAGCAGGTTCAGATGGAAGTGCCCGCCACCTCTGATTTCAGCCAGATCCGCCGTGCCGGCACACCACGCAAGCAGGCTAGCCGTGAGATCTTCGCGCTCAAGAAGCTGGTTTTGGAGATGACATCCGACGAGCCCGTCACAGCTCAATCATACCTCTCCCCTCATCTAGTGAAGCCCTCGAAATACGTCAACAGAACCAAATCATCGACTGAAGACGCTGATAGCGAGACATTCTGGTCCGCCTCAGAAAACGACTTCACCTTCTTCGACGATGAGGAGGAATGCGGACTCCCCCTTGCAGAGACGTCCTCCCATATCTCCTCTTTGACCCTGACCGAGAAGATGAGCCTGCCCGACGAGCGAGGATCTCGGCAGCCTGGGTACCTACCCACTCGACAACTACCCAAGCGGAGAGAAGAGCTCGTCGATGTGGTAGCCGAGCTGGCCAAGTTTCGGCGGGAGAGGAAGGCCGCGTTTGAGGAGGCCGCAAAGAGAGGTGTCAGGCATGTGGATGGCTACTGGCCGGGTGAAGTGCAGATCATCCGCGGTAGAAACCGGAATCTTGACGTCGACGCCGATGATACCCGGGATTATTATGGGAACACTTTCAGCGGCGGGGTCTATCGCTGACGTTCGCATACGCCCTCCAACGATGTTCCATGTTTCCCGTGGAAAGGTCCCCATTCGCAGAACAGCCATCTCGCCTCTCAAATCTCAGACACCATACGTCACACCTACACCACCACATGCGCTGACCAGCGCACGCAGGTCGGGATCATATAGCCGTTCCCGGCATGAGCTTATTTACACCTTTTCGACGCTGGAAGGTGCAAGGGCTGTCTTTCCGCGTGGTCTGTTTCATCACTGGGTCATGATGATGATGGCATGGGAGTAATAAGCGTGTACCTGCCGTGCCCTTGTACGGTCCCTTGTACGGTTCGGGAATTGAAGCCAAGAGATCTCGTGAAAGGCTGTTTGCTCGCACAGAGGGTTTTGGGTTCAACGAGATTGCTCCATGCCAATGGGGTTTCAACGAGATTGCTCCATGCCAATGGGGTTTCAACGAGAAAGACGACATTGAGTATGCATGACTGATTGAAAAGGGGTTTTGTATCGATGAGAAGGCCTAGTAAGCGCAAGCAGGAACTTTGTGAAGCGATGTAGCAAAGCAAGGACGCGAATGGGGTTTTGGAAGCTAGCAAGCCCATCACAATAACGAAAATGCATAGCAAATGAACTCATGTGCTGGTATCTTGTCCCTTCAAACGAGCTTTCTATTCTCTTTCAGGGTGGGAATATCTAATTACATGATCACTTCTCATCTCCTCGGCATCCCCCTCCCCCTACCACGTAAAGCTCGCTGTGCAGCACCGGGGGGTAACCCGCGCTGCGGTGCCTGCGCTTGCTCTGACGGTTCGTTCTCTATGCCCCGATGATTGTCAGCCATCTCACCTCCACTTTCGCTCAAATGGCAGAAGCCATAAAGGACTGGGTCACGGAACGAAAGGGGAAAGTGGCACTCACTTATCGTCTCATCCACACTGACAACCAAACACCCGGCCTCCACCGCCGCCTGGATCGCATTCACCTTCACCAGACTCGGCTCCCACACAAACGCCGCCATGTTATCTCGCACCCCCTCGTTGTCGAAATCGACCCCTGCCCACACATTACCCTTGCGGTGCTCGACGCGTAATTGCGTCAGGATGTTGGTGGCGTCGAAGCCGGCGTTGTCGCACAGTTGGCGCGGGATGATCTCGAGGGCTTTGGCGAAGGATTTGATGATGGATTGTTGCTTGCGCGGGATGGAGGGGTCGAGGTCGGCGTAGCGGTGGAGGTGGGCGGAGATTTCCATCTGCGGGAAAGGGGGGGGAATATGTTAGAGAGCGGGTGCGCTGCTTTGGGGGGGTGGGATACTGCATGTCTTTTTTGGGCCTGGGCGAATAGGACGGAATGAAGTAGGAAGGAATGGTGGTATCATACCTCACAAGCACCACCCCCAGCCACAATATTCCGATTCCGAATCGCTCGCTTCACGATCATGATGGCGTCGTGCAGACTCCGCTCCACCTCCGCAATGAATTGCTCGGCTCCTCCTCTCAGGACGAGGGTGCATGTTCTGGCTTGCGGGCAACCCTCGAAGAAATTGAAGCGCTCGCCGCCGATCTGGCGCTCCTCGAACCGTTCGCAGGTGCCGAGGTGGTTGTCCTGGATGTTGGAGCAGGTGCTGGAGATGGAGCCGCCGCAGGCTTGGACGACGCGCTCGAGGTCGTCGGAGGAGACGCGGCCGGCGCAGAAGATGTCGCGGTCGGCGAAGTATCTGAGAGGGGGAGGAGGTTAGTAGAGGAGAGAGAAGTGGTTATGTCTTGAATGAACAGGATGAGGGGGGAAAGCGTACTGCGTGGCTAAATCTCCTATCGGCAATTTGCTTAATACGACTTTGGCCCCCGTAGCGTGCAGTGCCTCCATCTTGTTGTAGATGATCTGCCATTCGGCGTCCACGATGGCCTGGTATTCCGACACCTGGTCCACCCGCACCTCCGCATTGTCCTTCTCGCTCTTGAGTTCCAGCTCCACGTTGAGGCACACAATCTTCGGGTCCTTGAAGATCTTCGGTTGTTGTTCGAACCCCGCGTACGAGAATGTCTTCTTGAATGCCACCCCGTTGACGAAGAGAGAATCCTGCAGCGCACCGCCGGTGATCTTCTTGATGCCGATCAGCTTCTCGCTGAGATCGTCCTGGTCGAGTGATAGGACGGCATCGACGACCACTGTATTGCCACCACCAGTCAGCTTCCCTCAATTCACCCCACACACACACGAATTGCGATGCTCCCCGCCCGCCTCTCCCAACCGTTTCAGATGCCAGACTCAAGACACATACTTTTAGTGAAAAAATCAGCATTCCGATGTATCAGCTTCGAGCTCATGGCCGTGGCCGCCAATCTCCTCAGCGTCTCCCTCTGCTTTCCACCGTCAGTCGTGACGGCGATCTCCTCGATCTTGTTCACTGCCATGGCGCCTGCTCTCCTCAGACCCTTGATGATGGTCTGTGCACTAACGCCTTGCTCCACATGATCCTTGAGCTCCTTCAACACTTCTCCCGCCAGGACGACCACCGATGTGGTACCGTCCCCCACTTCAGCATCTTGCGAACGGGCGATGTCGGTGAGGATTTTGGCGGCGGGGTGGACGATGTCGAGGAGCTGTAAGAGAGAAAAAGAGAGGCAACGTCAGTCCTTTTTCTTCAGTGTGGGTAGAAGCAGGGTTTTGTAGGGAAAATGGAACCGACTTTCATCACGGTAGCGCCATCATTGGTGATTGTTTGCTTGCCATTCTCGTCCACGAGCAGCAGGTCCCCGCCATAGGGTCCTAATGTGCTCCGTATTGTGTCTTGCACGGCTAGGCAGGCTTGTATGTTGGATATTATCTGCCCTTTACCTTGTGATGCATCGGTCCCCTCTTTTAGTACTATAATGGTCGGGGTCTGTCCGCCGAAGGACATTGCGGAGCTTGTGATTCGAGGCTATGGCAGCGGGTCTATGGGCTGCGCGCAAAGGGTGTGGAAGGTATCGTTTCGAATTTTTAGGCCCGAAAAATCATGAGTTGATTCATGAAATTGCGTCAGTACGATTTCCTGAACTATCACGAGCAAATGTGACCGATGGGGCATCAATATCAAAATGTGTATCCTAGAGAAATTTTGGTGCAAGCTCCAGAGCAGCCGCGGGACGCGCTCTCGCGGAAAGGCTTGGCAACCGTTCAGCCCTATGAATCTCACACGAACCACAGCAAAGACTTCAGCTTGCATCATATCTCTGAATCATGAAGTGAGTTTAAAATGTGTCAAATATAGATACAGCCGTACTTGTAAGTGTGAAGGATTTATCGCTGTCCTTACAAAAGCTGGGGCGGCCGTGCTTAGCATGCTGACATTGTTTCTAGCCAGGGCGAGCCGTGCAAGGCAAGCAGACTTAGATGTTGGCTTCGATATAGATTCAATGAAGAAGATAGCTTACAAGCTTTGCACGACGTATAAGAAAATATGCTCAATCTTTTCAAACTATCATGCTGCTCGTCATACCGCATTATTTCGTACTCGAGAAGCGTAGATGAAAGAGGGGAACGCTGCCTCCAGGATTTCTTACACACTACAAGCGGCGAGTGGATCAATGATCTTCTCTTGAAACCTCTGTAGATGATATCGCAGCTGTTGCGCTTTGTCCTCCAAAGCTGCTTCGTCCTTTGAATCTGCTTCGTCCATCACATCAATTTCCCAATCCTCATCCTCCTTCCCATCTAGACAGGCAATCACAACGTTCGTATACTGTCGACCCGCATAGCTCCTCAGGTGTCTGATGGCCTCTTCTGACATGAATCGCTGAGATTTCTTTCTTCCTGAGTCATAAATCCTTAGCCCAAGAAGATTGTGCGATCGCCCTTCGGAACCCTGCTGCTCGAGAGACTGCCAGATGCCGATCTCATATAAGACGATCCCAAGACTGTAGAGATCATATGATGCTTTGAACTTGTGTGTATTGGTCTTTCCAGAGGCCAGAAATTCGTTGTTCGCGTTCAAGGGCTTCCTGAGTTCAGGGTGCCGATAGTGATCGATGTACTCATCATTTTCAATGGCAGAATTGGAAATCTTTTTTGACTCAATCTCCCCATCAATGCCAAAACCCAGGAGACATGGATGATCGAAGTTCACTTGAGCATCGCGAAAAAACCGGAGATCCGATCGAGAGTTAAACTCATAGTCCGAGGAAAAGACAACGTTGGTTGTGGAGATATTCTTGTGGAACCAATTCAGGGTGTGCATTCCAAATATCGTCCTAGCGAGAGTGTTGGCAAGCTTGAAACGGTTTTCTAAACCAGGTCGATAGGTCTGTAGTACACCGACAGGACGGATCAGTTGATGAAGTCCGATCTGACTATTGCTATCGGGCACATGAAAGACCACTCCTACTTCCCTCTTAGCCCTTTCGATAAATCCGACGCATCGTAGAATGGAAAGCCCCAGCTGGCTGAGATCTTGGCACAAGCGCGCTTTTATGAGACTTCGTATGTTGCGTTGAAATGAGCCGTTGGAACCATACCAGTCGGTGGAGTGATACCAGTCCACGAGAACTTTCTGACCGTTAAACGTCCCTACTGATCTTGTCTGAATATCTTCCAAGATCCGCTCCTCGTCTGTCAAATCCTTCTGGTCAATTTTGAAGATAGCTCCGGATTCGTTCTTCTCCAGTTCTCGCTCAGTCAGAAGCCTTGCTTTTGCCCAATGTTGAATTTCTATATGACCAAGCAAAGCTGCAGCGTCGATAATCAATCTTAGACTTGAACTTTGCTCACGTACCAACGAAGTCCGTAACCTATAACCCAAAGACGTGCTCTCGAGTGGCGTGTTATAAAGGTCAAGACAATTATTGAATTGACACAATTGTTTGACGACGGCTTGGACTGTCTTTGGAGGAGGCTCTTTTAGGTTAAGGGGCAATGTCTTCGTTTTGACATTTGCTGGGGCCCCAATCAACTCTGAGCCTGTGTACCGCATTAGCTGCGCTACGCAAGTTTACGTGACCTCCAGTAACTTACTCCTTAATGGAGGTGTGATCTCACGACTCATATGAAAGAGGTCCAGCATCTTGCGAAGTCCCTTTCGAGGAGGCTGTACTGGGTTGAGGGGGATATTAGCTGCGCCGCGCACGTTTACGTGACCTCCAGTAGCTTACCGCTTGGCTTATGTGTTATCCTCTGGGGAAATGAGTCCAGCATGTTGCGGAGAATGAGTTCGAAACATTTGAAAAAGCCCCAGACCCTTTCGTACGAAGTCACTTCTGGAAGATGCCCATGATCCAAATGCCATAAGGCCCCCCAAAGCTGCAGCCTCCTACCCTCAATCAAGAAGCATGTGTTTATTAGATTGTCATGCAAGTGATGTAAACTTAAAACTTGTTCAAAGCTGGCCTTGACTGCTGAGTACAGCTTGAGAAGTACTTTTGCCAAAGCGGGAATTGAATTGACGCTCACTGGATAGTGAGGTTCCCCCAAAATTTCATCATTGTGTGCGCATGACAGAGTCTTGCCTGACAGATGACTTCCTACTGTATCTGGCGTGTTGAACGGGGTGCGACTTGTGAATAGTCTCAAGGGCTGGAACTGGAACGAGGCCGAGTGATCAAGGTGTGCCGGATCCTCGATAGAGAGATGAGGACGCTCTGTGATTTGCGTGACAAGATTAGGGGTGGTCACAAAGCTAACAAATCTGTAAGCAGATCTTTCGGGGAGAAGATCCCAGAGGGCGACAGGGAGTGAGAAGATTCCAAGCGTTGAATGGGATCCGAAAATGCCTTCGGGTTTTAACAGCGATAGTCTTTCAATGCCTGTGGGGAGTTGACTGAGAAGCCAATCGCGCCAAGCAGTAGGGTCAAGATCGCCTTGCACAGAGACTGCAATGAGGACCCGAGGGGAAACGCTATCTGACTGCTCATGAACAGTCTCAGCATCAGTATTGTGGTACTGGATCTTGTTTTAGGGACTGTAGGACATTGCTGAAACGTTCTCTTCTTGAAGTTAAAATTTCGAGCTCTTCATCATTGCTGGGAGGAGGATGATTGGTTTAGGTTTTGCTTACCTTAGAGCCTTCCGACAACGTCAAATCTAGGTCATCAAGTGCATTGACTGCCGACTTGCGCTTGAGAGCAGAGATGCGGATGCTTGCCTTGTCTTTGTTACTCATGATACCATGATGCGGTGTCCTGAGAAGCCTTTTCGGCCCCTTCACAGCCCTGTAGTTTACTAATCTGGAATGTAGTTGAGCGACGGTAAAGCATTGATCTTTCATGTCCCGGAGTATTTCTGTCAGCCGGTTGGTAAATGACCAATCAGAGATGCCCACGGTCTCCGTTTCGTGACCACAGGCTGCCAACACTTCTACCGTCCCATCAACCGATCGTTGGTCTGCAGAAGCGGCGAAACAGCAATCGAGCAGGATCAGGACATCGGGGACAGCATATTCCAGCAGATGCTGAATCGAAAACCAATCCACGGACGCGCCGTTGCCGCCTTGCGACCAAACACTCTGATCCATTCTGTTAAGCTCACCGTGACCGCCGTAGTAGACCACAACGAGCTCGTCCCGGCTGGCATGGATCTCCTGAAAGTGGAAGATTTCTCTTTGTAAGCTTCGCTGGGAATCATGGCTTGGAATGAGATATAGCTCGGTGTCGAAGCCATATGCTTCTGTGAGGACGCGTTCTAGATGGTCAATTTCGCCTAGGAAGAATCAGTATAAATATCCTGAGCGCAATTGATAAGTGTAAATAAAACTTCAGAAGTTTTTGAACACTGGTTCACTTTCTTTTGAATACAATAGAAAATGCCACAGTAACTCTCGAGAAGTTTCAACAGAAAGAGTACCTTGTTAATCGAGTTCTATAAGGTTCTAGGATAAACCTCAAGTCATATATTTGAAGTAGAAAAAGAATTTCGCGTTTCCGGAATCGTGCTGAGAAAGATCGCTCTTACAATCTGCATACCTTGCACACCATTATTATGGCCTGGATCGATAAAGACATCATCCTCCCATCGAAGGAAAAGGACCGAGACCTTCGTATAGATGATTCCGTCGCGAGAGAGTGCCCCTGACAGAGCATGATTTATGTCGTCAATGAAGACGTCCAAAGAATCGATATGGCCGTTATTTAGTGTTTGGGGGTGTGTATAGTGCTGGGGGCGTAGCTGTTGGGAATTGCATCGTTTCAGCATTTTGTTGACGATAGGGCCTGTAGTCATACCTGTTTGACCGACTCTGTAGTAAGGATCCCGCCTGATTGTGCGTCATCCACATCGAGATTCAGATTCTCTATAGAAAGATCGTTGCTTTCACCATTAAGCTGGACCTGGCCAGGCATTGTCTCCAAGGTGCCAGTCACGAATCAAACCGTCATTGGAAGTGCGACATAGGATGAAAAGGGAGGCAGGGCCTCTCGCCGACATGAGAGGATCTTCAGATGTGAGCTTTTTGAGATGTCGTAGGATTGTGGCCATTGGGGATGTTTTGTAGTTGTGCACACATCAGGCTGAGCCGCCAAGTATTCTGCAGCCTTATCACACTGCTACCCAATCCGTTACGATGGTGGCTTAACTCGCGCCCAAACTTGGTCGCACCATTTCAGCCAATTGCAGATGGAAGTTCGACGAGCACAGCATCAGGCTGCGAAAGTGATGGCTTCTGCACCAGGGTCCTTGACAATGGCGACTCCAAGCCCCGAAGACTGGCCTCATGATTGAAGAGGCACGGCCAAACCAGACCCTACGATGGATGCATGCTGGTGTACTCATATCTCACTCATAAAACCTTTCAAACGAAGTTCTGGTGCAAGTCGCCAGCTTGGGAGTATCATATGTAGTTGAAAAATTATTCATTGCATGTCCTGGTATCAAAAACGGCTGCCAGTGACGTCATTGTAACGACTCCCTCTCACAAGCAAGTCATTTTCTGGTCAATAAGTAAGACTGCGTTCGCCTGTGGGATAGTAGCTAGATTTCGGCAAGAGCGCCTGGCTATTTTTGGAGCAGATCATCAGTCCGTTCGTTTCTTGTGAAATCTGAGCTGCATAACAGCAGCAACATGTACAGTGAGAAGGCACGACGCAGCACAACAGCGGCATGCATCATCAAAAGCTGAGATTCGATAGTGTCTTGATGATTTGATTTCTCCTAGCCCATCTATGCTTCACCCCCCTTCCCCCCCTTCTTCAATAGACACATTCACGCAACAAAACCGCAGACAATGAATCTCCCGTGCACGCGCGCTCTAGAGCAAAATGCCTGTCCTGTCCGTTGCGCCTTTGGGGTATCCTCCCATATGTAATATACAGAAATGACCAACAAACAATCCCGCTCGTATGGACATGAAAAAGTCGAAAAAAATCAAAAAAATGGTTGGGGATATCCACCTTTCCCCTGCTTTGTAGGTCGGACCCTCAGAGTGAGGGGGAGAGAAAATTTTGGTAAATCAAAATGCTTGCTGCATGCGTTCCTTTTTTCCAACGCCGGGAAAAGATTCAAATGGTGGATGTGTTGAGCATGTACAAGAATGACGTTCATGTAGCTTGCTTGTCCTGTCGTCGGATTTCGTTGGGGGCACGGAGGGACAGAGCCAGGTGCCCGGCGAATGAAGGAAGAGCCCTTCAGAGACTTTGGGTGAGGTCGAAATCGGGCAGGACCAGTCAGGCAACCTGTTCGGTGTGCTGGATGTGGCATCACTCTCACTCTCGAACCCGGGGCCAGTCATCTCAGCTGGGCAGCCTTGCGGTGCACCGATGCTGGGCGTTCACTCCTGGATTGACCCATTCTCCTAACCTGAGTCGCTTCGGTCATGACCCTGCTTCCTCTCAACTCGCGGCTCCGTCCTGTGTCTGAAGTCGTAGAATCGGGCGATCGATCAAGTAGCTTCCAGACTCGCTGGTGAGGGCAGACTGCCGGAATCACCGTTGACTTCTTTGCCTTTGCCCTTCGACACCGGCGTGGTTGTATTACTGATGTTGGTATCAATGCCATTCGTAGCGTTGTTAGATGTAGGTGGTACACCATTCGTCATGATCTTTGCGGGTCCATTTGGCATTGATGGGTCGGCTGGTACTGGTAGTGCTGCGGGTTCTAGAGGTGCGGATAGTATTGACGGTGCAGATGGCACTCCAGGCACGGATGGAACGGATGGTGCGGTTGGAATCAATGCTGCGTTGAATGCTGATGCTGCTGCGGGTGCTACTGCGCTCGTGGGCGTGTCGTTCTTGCTTGGCTCTCGCGACATTTGCTCACCGTTGGTCTTGGGTGGGACATCAACTGCTTTCTTCACCGGGTCGCCACCAACGTTCTCTCCGTTAGTAGCTGCTGAAGCGGGATCCAATTCCCCGATCTTTGCGGGCTCTCCATCATTCAGCTTCAACTTCTTCCTTGGATGGCCTTTCCCAGGACCCGGCTCCTTGAAGGGTCGTTTCCGCGGACTAGTAATCTTGCCTGTGGGTGGTAATCGCGGCTTTGGCATGCGCTGCTTGACGGGGAGGTCGTCATCCTCTGTGAGTGGTTTGTCCCCGTTTGCATGCAATTTCGCAAGGAAGAAGTTTCGGACAAGGCCGACTTGATTCTTGACATTTTCGATGGTAATCGGTTCGTACGGCTCAGGTTCTGCCAGCTGGGATGGTGCGTTGGAGTCGCCAGAGCTGGAGTCAGAATTAGTACACGTTCCATGGCCAAACAGTGCTTGCAGACTTGCCTTGGATTCTGGGCCCGGTTCGCATTGTACATGCTCTTCTGCAACAGATGAAGGGGCACACTCATAGAAGCGTCACCAAATTCCAAGTCGAGACCCAACTCCTTGAACCCGAAGAAGTCATCACCCAATTCCTCAGCAAAATCGCCAGACACAAATTGCTCGCTGTCGTCATTAAAGGCACCAGACCCGTCTGGGCCAGCGTCGTGCAGAGCCGGGCGTAAGAGGTCGGCCAAATGAGCTTTCATGCGATCATGCGTCGTCGCTAGCCGCGTTCCAGTACGGTCGATATCTTCGTTGACATACGTATCGAGCGATTCCAGATCGGCGCCATTCTCCTGTAAGGCGTGAAGGATGCATTCCTCGGCTGTGAATCGAGGCTGCCAAGTGACTGTATTTGGATGTCCAGGCACAGGTACAGGCAATTGGGGAGCTTGTGTGTATGTGTTGAGATCGCGTACGAGTTTGGTGAAGTAGTCACTGGCCAAGTCCGTGAACGCATCCAGAGCAGATGGTTGAAATTCGTCGAAGCCCGCATGAACCAACAACTGCGCCGCTGAACGCTGCATGGCAGCTCGGCACACCTCTGGCGCTATCACAGGCCCGTTGTCAGACATGACGTGCGGCTCCACATCTTGCTCGACAAAGGGAACGACCTCGGTCTTCTGGAATTGACCTTGATACAGCTGGGATTGCAGCGCCATTTGCTTGACCACTCCAATCTTTGCGGTGATTTTCCGAGTCTTCTGGATTGAATTGATGTTGTCGCCAATGCGCTTCGTCAGGGAGCTCTCCGGTGACACGAATAAACCTTTCGGTAGCTCTCGAAGGAAATCTTCCGACTGATCCTGGACGTGGCCGTCCGCATCTTCCACCCATCGAAGTTGAGCAGGGATGTCTGGGATTGCAGCCAATGGATCGTAATAATCCGGAAGCACTTTCTCCTCATCGCCTTCCATTCCCTCAGCTAGTGTCTCCCCTCGAGACTGCTCATTTTCGGCCTCATCTACCTCCATTCCTTCATCAGGCTTACTTAGCAGAAGAGCGTCGCTGACGGCGTGCTTCTGTTTGCGAAGCCAACTTCTCATGCCTGCTTTTGTGCGAAGAAGTGCTGGTGCATCAGGGTCCAAGCGCTGTTTCTTGAACAGACGATGGCGCTCTGCGGTCACCAATGCTCGATCTTTCTTGGTGACTTGTTTCCATGTCTTGTACTCGGCGTCTTCGTACTCGGGTTCATCATCACCATCGATGATCGAAGGAGCGACTCCATTGATCATTGACTCCCCATCTACATCCATCGCTTCGCCTTGAGTACCGGCAGCTCCATGAGCGAGTATGCCGTTCACTCCGCTTGGTGTCGCGGTCCGATGTGGCGGGGTTTGACTACCATCAATGTCGTGTTCCGAGTCGGCATTGAGTGCTTCTAGCGAGGCACGATGGATCCCATTGACTTGCGAGGAAGCCGTAGCCGGTCTTTTGTCTGCGCCTGGCGAATCCTCATTTGTCCCTGCAGGTGCCTTGCGTACAGTCGTGCCCTTCTTGGACTTCTTACTTGGAGCTTTACGACCTCTTGAAGATATGATCGGCTCATCATCACTATCCTCTTCACCATCCAAGTCAGCACCGGCGTGCTTCCTACGTTCTTCTGCTTCCACCTGTGCTCGATCTCTTATAGGTACATCCGTGATGAATTTGGCAAGTTTGTCGGTCTCCTTCCTCATGAACAAGGCGTGCTTGCGCATGTAATGGTCCGGGTTAGCGTTGTACTTGAGGCAATTGGCCCAAATCAGGTTCAAGTCGTCGAGGAACTCCTTCTTCGTCTTGTAATGAAGACTCCTGAGTCTTTTGGTCATGGTACCGAGATCCATGGGGTGCTTGATGATAGTGCCGTAGTCGGGAGCCTCCTTCTTGTTGACCTTGTTGAGGAAGTGTGTAGAATGCTCGGTTTGACCCTTCAAGGAACCCAACACTGCTTCAAATCCTTCGTAGAGCTCTTCCTGCCCGATTTTATCTTCACTCGCCCACTTACTTCGATTCTTGCGGACTTCGCTCATGAGACTCCTCAACTCGAGATCGCTTGCCTTGACGAGGCTGCGTTGACTGTCGATCCGCTTGATGAGGTTTTTCAACGTGAGATTGGAAGTACCCAGATTTGCTCCGCTGAGACCTCCCTGCTGATTGCCGGATCCATCATTTCTACTCGATGTCGCGTTGCCCATCTCCGCATTCACCTTCCGTTCGGCTTCGTCAAGCCGCATCTGCTCCATCATGGCGTCTCTGTCGTTCTCCAGGGTGTGAAACACGGTGTGGAACTTGCGCTTGACATTATTCTCCGTCGCTTTCTTGTCTTCCTCCATCTGTTTGCGCACATCCTCGGTGTTCTTTGCCACAGCTGGCGCGCCTCTTACACTGCCTGCAATGGAGCTTTGAGACAGGTTGCGCTTCATGGGGGAGGATGTAAGGGCCAGAGCGGAGGGCGGCAGGGTGCTTCGAGCTTTGAGCGGTGACTCATTGGTGGAGATGTTGGCGTCATCGCCGTCGGACTCGTCGTCGTCATAATCATCCTCGTCGATCGCCCGAGCTTTTCTCTTGAGATTTGGTGGCCGTTGAAGGGGGCCATTGTCTTTGGGTTCTTGCTGCGGGACCAGCCCAGCATCATCGATGGTTTGACCCTCCTTGGCTTCGGCGCGGTCTTCCCCGCTCAATAATTTGGCCAGGCGTGCTTCGCTCTTCGCGGTCAAGTCTCGAAAGACGGCCAGTCTCGGATCCTCCTCGGTGCCAAGATCGCCCTCGATACTGGCCATGAGGCGACTGGAGTGAGAAGGGACTCGGCCATTGGGGGTCATTGACCGCCTAGACTGAGAGCGCGGGTCCCGTCTGGTATGCGCACCCCCGGTTGGGGTCAAGTATGGGTGTTGACTAGACATCTCGAGGGAAAGGAGTTGCCCGCTTCATTTGGCAAGGGCCGCCCGCAATGCGGGCTCTCAGAAACCTGCGGACCAAAGTGTGGAGGGTTGGGGGCTGTGAAGGTGACATGAAGGTGACTACATGAGTAAACCGGATATGCTGAGTTGACTCCGATGATTTTTAGATCGAAAACTGATGGTTGACGTTGAAGATCGGATGGGTCTTTTTTGGCTGGTTCATGGAGTGATGTTGGGCTTTGAAACAAAGGCGTATGAAGTCGACGCCAAGACCTCCTCAGCCCTACCGCGGTGTCACTCCAAATCAATTGAAGCCTCGGAAGCTGCCTGAGGAACCGCCTTCATTCACTCTTCCAGCTCTGCAGCCGATCAACAAGTACAATGTGATTTGTCAAATATCATGACCAGGCTCCCAAAAGCTTGCAAGAGTCAAATTCAATTTCTGAGAAGTGGACGAACATAGCTATGCGTGTACGCTACCCCTTCGCAGGTAAGGTGTCCTTCCCTTCCGTCCCTCCAGCCTCAATACTAACCACCTGTCACAGGCGCGTTCGTCGCACTCTCACTCTTGGCCGCCTACCTCGGTCTCTCTTCCGTTCAGATCCCTCAAGCCAACGACAAAGTCCTCCACTTCCTCGCCTTCTTCGTCCTCACCCTCACCTTCTACTGGATCTTCGACTCCACCCGACGCCGCATCCTCAACCTGACCGTATCCTTCGTCACCATCTTCCTCGGACTGGGCTCAGAGGCTGCGCAGGGTTTGCTCACGGAACGGCAATTCGATCCGCTCGACATCGCTGCGAACATTGTAGGTAGTCTATGTGCATTGGGTCTATGTTCTATCTATCACAAGCGCATGTTGGACAGGCGGAGGAGGGCGAAAGGGTACGGAGCCGTCCCGCAGGAGGGTGACGACATTGAGATGGGACCTCAGGAGACTGGCGTGACTGAAGATGCAGTGGAGGAGAGTAGCCAGGGTGGTGGTGGTGGTGGTGGCGGTGGTGAGGTAGAGGTCAACGGCAGTGGAGGTAAGAAATGATCCTGCCATTTTCTGGAGGCAGGCATTTGCTGGCAAAACAGCCGTAGGAACATTGCCCCTCACTGCAGTCTATCGGTCTTTCAGATTACGATCACTATTGACGTCTATATGATATCCATTTGCTTTACCTCCAATGTACAAAACGAGTGCATGGTAAAGTCAGACTATAATTCTTTGATGATGTATGTATTTTCAGCCCTCCAATGGATTCTCTGACATTGTTTGTATCGCCACTCTTTACAAAACAAGCCAATCCTGTAGCTATCTGACCCTCCTTCAATGTTTCGTTCTCCTCACCCTCCATTACTAGAACATGACTCTCCGCTTCGTCTCGGGGTCCGTGCAGAAAAGACCAATTCCAAGCTATTATCGATATCGTGTATCAGCATTTCTCTTGTTGGTCAAAAAAAGAACCGGAAAGGAGATAGAGGCGTCTCCCAAGAGAAGCATGGAGGGATTAGATTGAATGGCGAGAAGTGGTTCAGCAGACTTACGAATTCGGTGTCGCAGCAGAAGATATTGGCCTTGTCCTGGCATATGGGAAGGCCGCTATTGAAGTCCACGCAACCGTCCTCAACCGTGGCAGCGTTTATGACGGTGGTACCTGTTTATGTGCATATGGGTGTCAGCGTGACTTCAGAATCGGAGTAGAAAGCTGGCGACGCAAGGAATAGGGCCAGGAATGGGTCATGTGGAGGGAGGGTGGAAGACAGACTATCGCAGCAAACAGGGATATATAGGCCGCAGTCTGGTCGTGGAATTGTATCAGGGACTGGCTCAGGGACTGGGTTGCCCGAGATGAGGGGCAGGAGTAGCAAGATCCAAGCCGGGATGGAGATATGCATCGTTGGTCTGGGTGAACTTGTTCGAGAGTCGAACACAAAAATGTGACAAGTGATCAGATCTTGCAAATATTGATGAGACTGCTGTCGGCGGAGTCAGGATGGGGAGTGCGTGAAGAGGATGAAGAGGATGAATTGATAACAGGGAGAAGATCCAATCTTATATATCACTTGTACCATTGTGATGTGGGACTGTTGCGTCTTCATTTATCCTCGGTCTCCTTCTTGACAATTTGTCATACCAAGGAGTTGAAGTGGAGATGTTCAGGCGATTGCCTGTGATATTCTGGGAAAAAAGGTGAGATTTTAGGACATCTATGATCGAACTGATGCCGACAATCCTCAGAATTTGAGGGATCCCCACATAGAGCACACACACCACATGACGTTTGTGGGGTTCATTGAGATTCATTGGCTTCTTCATGGTGGCACACCATGGAGATTGAATATGCAACATGGAGATTTGAGAATTTCCGCACGGGCCGTCCACATATCTTTACAAATGTCGATTACCGCTTCCCCTTAGCTGCATATCCGTAAACTCTCCTCTTTCAGGAACGGTCATAGCTTTCAAGGCTGCATTCGGACATCTTGCCAATTCTCGAGAGCTGCATGACTAGAACAGGGTTCCTGTAAGTCGTTTGCGCTGGTATCTACGTCAGATACGTACCAGCCACAGTTGATCGAGCACGCGGCTACATAGATGCAAGTGGTACACAAAAAGCATCAGGCTGTAAATTCCTAGCTCGGCCCACACCCTATTAGAAGATGGTCGTCCAGAAGAGAGCCGTCCGAAGAGCCTGATTGTCAAAGTTGGATTATTTGTTATTCGAATGAAATCTGCGCGCTCACCATGGACCATGGATGTTAAAGTTGCAGCTGCCGGCGAGGTGTGTTCGGAGACATCCTTAGTGCAAGAAGGCGCTGATCCAGTCTTTCGTCCGGGCTGAACTCGTTCAAGGCGCGTACGTCTAGTGAAATTTGCCTATCGCTCTCAAGAATTCATGACTGGAAGCGTGACTGCCTCGGGCGCAGGGTTGTAACAGTCATGCTGGGTAAAGAGGCCGCGGTATCCCCTGGTGTACACAATGGTAGAGTGAAAAAGACCTCGGGTTTCTATGGATATCAAGATTGACCCGATTGGCCCCACCCTCATTCATCGTTGGCAAGGGGTGACATTTGTAGCCAGCAAGAAATTGCGTCTCTGTTTGGTACGCCATGTCAAGCAATGTAGCGCCGACTACGGCAGGTGAGCCCCGGATGATGCTCCAGATACTGAGCAAACCACTTTTGCTAATCCGATACACTTGTGACGTACGGAAGGGCTGTTCCTCGCCGTCCATACTCCGGATGGAGATTACGGAGATTTCCACCATCTCACGGTCAAACATCGGTTCTGTTGGACGACGCTCCGAGAACACCACCTGGCCGGCGCTTGGGCTAAGTGTATCCTTGTTCCAATAGGATTTACTCTCGATGATGTAAGTGTGATGGGAGTGGCGCTGGAAAGTGTAGGATCCGGGGAGCCGTGCCCAAAATAGAAAGGTAAAGCACTGGGTCCGGTGAAACTATTAACGGATCTCTGGTGGTCCCCAGTCGTTCGACGTTAGTGACAAGTTCTGGTCGGTGAGCGTCTCGGGGCTCTCTGTAGAAGTGAACATTGAACTGTGTAGTGTAAAGACTGCATGGCGAAAGGCAACAGATACAGGAACACAAGCAAATACCAAGGGCAAACACGGGGAGAGACATGTACTCAATCATCTATCTTGTTGACTATGGGAACCGAACGCAAGATAAGCCAATCGTTGTTCAAACGTGATGAAGTTGAGTTGCAGAGGCGTGCTGCTGTTCATTTCATAGGTCAGATCTCAGATCGTGCTCGACCGTCACTCAACCTGGACTTCATCAAAAATGATGGAAACGTGCACCATCACGGCTGGGAAGCCAATCTGGCCAGGGATCATGGGTCATGCCCCTTAACTGGCAACCTTCGGTCTGAATGTGGATCCTTCTACACCCCATTCTGGACTCCATTCTGGGGTTGACCACCCTCAATTGTGTGAGGAATGCGCGACTGACAGTTGCTGCTCTGATTGACCGTGTTGGTACCTCTATTCCCGAACAGGCAATCCTCATGAGGTCGTGGAGCGATGAGGGGTGTCACCAGCAAAGAAAAGCGTTCGATTTCCGCCAAATTTATAGAGCGCTAATCAGGTGGCTTGAACCTTGTTTTGGATCATCATATTTCAAATGAAGGGAGTCAATCATGTTGCATATGACGATGAGGATTGCGAGATGGTTGCACGGAAGTCATTGAGGCTTTCTCAAAGTTTTTTTGAAGGAAAAGTGTGCCTTCGACGCGTCCAATTGGAGTACTTGCACAGTAGATCCATGGTCTCGACACCCTCAGCAAGGTGGCGAACCCATTCAAGATTAGTCTTCTGTCAAGAAAACCTGGAAGTCTGGGGTTACAGAGCATTCTCTAGGACAATCAGCTGCAGAGGTGACATGTTACCCGAACATGGATGCACAGCATGGCCTCCTGGATCAGTAGTGAATCCGTTGAGGCTACGGCTGAAAACCGTATTCGCAGCAAAGCTTGCTACGTAGAGCAGCAAACCAATCTCCGAGTACCTTGGCCTGTTCTTTATTACTTCTGCGAGTCTTCAAGCCAAATCTCCCGTGATGTCATTTGAGAATGTGAACGATGAAGTTTCACTTGTAGGGTTTGGAGGACTGGGTATCATCGAAGAAGTCGGTCTTCTTAATGAACAAATCAATCAATCACGAACTCATGATCTCTAGTTCTCCTTTGACTTAGAAGTGGTGTTATAACCTTTGAAAGAACACAGAATCTCAGACTCGAGAGCTCTGTACTAAGGAATCTTGTGAGATGCTGTCATCGTGCTCGGCGGAAGAGGCTTCGCTAGCGGCACCAGGAACGGATGCAGACCTTTCCGTTCGGATCACGGCCGGCCATGAGATCTCCGAGCTCCCATCTCCGACCCGCCACGGCCGAGGGCTCCCCAGATTTCCAACGCGGAGCGCGACAAGCCTTCTTTGATTGCAAACGGCGACATCATTATTCTGGGATAGTCGACGCCATTGCGCCCAGCTGCTACGCTAGCACACATTGTCAAGTGCGACGCGATGGCTATAAAAGGCAGGCTCAATGCCCTGCTTGTCCGCTGGAATGCACATTCGCTCTCCTTTCCTCTAGGATAGACCACCCCCAACACACAACTTCTAAACCAACCTCGACACCAGCCTCCACCAATAGCTCCCCATCACAACCTATACCGCCACCCCCCCCAAAATGCGCATCCTCCTCCTCGGCGCCACCGGCCGCACCGGCTCCCACGTCCTCACCGAAGCCCTCTCGCGGAACCACACAATCACCGCCCTCGTCCGCCGCCCCGCCGCCCTCTCCCATCTCACCACCAACTCATCCCTAACAATCCACCCCGGCACCCCCACCTCCCCCCCCGACATCCTCGCCGCCTTCGCCGCCGCCCCCCCCACGGATCCCATCCGCGCCGTCATCTCCACGCTCAACAACGGTCGCACCTCGGATCTGCCCTGGGCGGCACCCACAGCGCCAACGGATTTCATGGCGCAGGCTGCGAGGGCGGTGGTGGATGCGATGAGGGAGTTTGGGGGGTGCGAGAAGGTGGTGTGGTTGGGTACGGTTGGGGTGGGGGGGAGTAGGCGGAATTGCACGTGGTTTTTCAATTGGGTGGTGGAGAGGAGTAATTTGAGGATCGCGTTTGAGGATCATGCGGCTGTGCAGAGGGTTTTGGAGGAGGAGAAGGGGGGGTTGAAGTGGACGGATGTGAGGGCGGCGGGGTTGACGAATGGAGGGAAGAAGGCTATCAAGGAATTTGGGGATGAGGGGGAAGGGATGGGCTGGTTGCCGCTGATTAGTCGGGAGAGCGTGGCGGGGTTTTTGGTGGATGCGGTGGAGAGTGATGAGTGGATTGGGCGGACACCGGTGATTACCAATTGAGGTTGGGTTTTTCAAATGTATATGGGGTTGTATATATGGGAGGGATGGATACAGTGCGCAGAGTCTTCACTTTGTACTCGGCAGAATCTTCTCCTGCTCTAATTCATCGAAGCATTCCGAGAGGGCATCCCAAGTGTCGACATACCCAGTCCAACCAAGCTTCCTGGCCTTGCTCATGCTGATCACGATGTTGTAGTCGCGTCCAAGGACAAAGGTTAGGAACGGCCAGGTGGCCTTTGGAAAGGCGTCTTTGTCAAGGCCATATTGATCTCGGAGCTTTTCCCAAGCATTCTCCACGTCTGCTCTCTTAGACCACTTGACCAAATCGATTTTCGCCACGATGTGGCCTCGTCGGATATTGTTCTCAAGACCAATTTGGGCGGCGACATCGGCGATTGGAGGCTTTTCGGCAAGTTCGGTGACTGACCCTGGATCTTCACCTACGCCGACTTTGAATTGATTTCTTGGAATGTGGCATTTGAAACGCCTGGCAAGCTTAGGCCAGATATTCTGCCACGACTCAGTGTCTCCATTGGTGACATTGAAAGCCTCATTGCTGCATTTGGGCTCCATTGCGGCCCATAGATTGAATCGCGCATGTAAGCTACTGGACGTGAAGCAGTCGAACATCGTATAGTATTCCTCACATCCAGGGAACATTAGGTTGCCGTCTAGCTCTTTGCTGATAGCGGCGTAGAGTCCCAGAGATGATGCTAGATTCATGAAGTTGCCTTTGGCCACCCCAATCACATCGCATGGGTAAGTGACCACCCAATCCCAAGATCCTTTCTTGGCGCTCTCAGCTAGGATACGTTGCTGGTTGTAGTAGAAATTCGGTGGGCGATCAGGACCTTCAACCCAAGGATCGGACTCTTCCATGGGCTGTTTTGCGGGTCCCAAATGGACCCCGTAATGTTTAGCACCAGTAGTCAGAATCACCCTCTTAAGTTCTTTGCTCGCCCCTGTAATCTCTAAAGCATCGAGGAAGTTCTTCAACATGGATCCTGAATCGGTGAGCTTATGTAAGAAGGCGATTGCCACAAAGCGTAGGATGGCTAACCGTTCACATCCCAATTCTCCTGATCCGTATCTTTCTGCAAGTATGCGGCAAAGAAGACGTATTCGGCCTTGATGCCTTTGAGCTGATCGGCCATGCCCTTGGCATCTTGGGTCAAGTCTACGTGATCATGCTTGACATTCGAAGGATAAGTGCCCTTTTGGCTTCTTGACAACGCGTGGACAGTCTGCCATTGCTTAGGATCTTTGCCCAATTCGTGCACAATTGCACCACCAAGAATGCCTACAAAGCAATCCTCGTTAGCGAGGTTCCAAACCGGATTGGATAAGATAGACCTGTGGCGCCGGTGACGATCGCGTTGGGCATATTGAAATAATTCCAGTAGGTCTCAAGGAAGTGAAGACACAGATTTTCCTATTCAAATGGGAACGAGGGTCAATAGGGCTTCCGGGTGCCCCCCACTTATGATAATGGTGATTTGCAATCATGACAAGTGATTTTCAATGATGACGTCGAAAGGCTCCAGTCGGACCGAACCAATCAGATCGCTGGTTCAAATGAACGCTCTCAGCTCATATTGGTTTTCCTGAGATTCCAGCACTCAAGGTATGTAGTTTTGCGGTTCTTGAGGACGAGAAGGCGATGAATCTGTTCACTGCAAATTGGAATACGAAGCAGACCTGGAGGCAGGGTATCTCTTCGTGGGTTTAGAGTGAAGTTGATCTTCGGACGGAATGAGAGCCAAATAACAAGGGCGATGTCAAAGAAGCCCAATTTCTTGTCCGGTGATGACGAGATCTGTCTGCAGCGACGGAAGAAATTGTTTCACAAACGTACATTGATCGTTTTGTTGAGTGTGCCCCCCTTGATGGGGAAAATGTCGAAGACTGTTGCATCGTGAACATATTCGAAGGTCATGGCGTAGTACTATTTCGTCTTGGGTGGACCGTTCCGAAGACTGTCTTTGATCTCTTCCATGAAATGCTGTAGGAAAGATGGGCCGCCTTCTGAGATGCAGGGTCAGCATGATTTCATCCTGACTCATGCTCTCCACCGAGACACTCACTCTTAGGGTCTTCAAGTTTCGTGCCACCCATCTCTTCAAGCTCAGGACCATGCGTCTGCCGCTTTATTGTCTTGTGTATTTTGTGCACGCCCTTGTGAAAGGTTGGACTTTGTAGGAGCTATCCATAGCGCATCAGCACAGCAAGGGAATTTCGGGTTGTCGGTTTGGTAATCCTACACGTTGTACAAGCCATGGCTGCTTTCAGTCAGTTGATGTGCTGGCAAAGATGACAAAGGTTATAGTGAGCGAACCTCGATCGTGCGCTGCAGCATAACCCACCACATGGTTGCCTCACTTTCGAAGTGTGAATGCCGTGTATTGAGACGTATAGCTAGACCGGAGATGGATGCCTCATGGAATTTATCAGGATAATATGTCTGAACTCTGCAGACATCATGTCGATTTGTAAATCTATGGTTGCCACAGTGCGATAATATTGTGGAGTAGAGAGTAAGAAAAGACGGCCCCCAAAGTAGAAACTCAAAATCAAATATAGACTCATAGGGCTGAGTGAATGATGGCTCGATAAACCCCATGCAACGTAAATGCAAGGCGCGACTTCCCTATCATCATAGGTAAGCAGGAGAGCTCTAGTGATTGCCCCTCGTCATATGCTCCTGAAATATTCGGTATCTGCTTCAATCCTATCTATATTTTCCCAACACTTCCCTTGTGTCCTTCAGTCCCACAACCTTCGGGGGGCAACATTTGCAAAACGTGTCATCTCTTTCTCACATTGTCCAACGCTGCACAACACCATAGATCCACTTTCATTGTCCGCGCCTCCATCTCCTTCTCCTCGTGGCGGGAAATTCGGGGCCAATGTTAAACACCGGTTTGCTTTGATGGCGGCACCTTTTGCCAAAGGTATCAGCACGGCCACAAAGCGGGCTCGTTCACAGGACAGCCTTAGGAGATCTGAAACCCCGCCAGCCAGCAAAGCTTCCAGGCCTGAGGAACCCATAGAGATTGTAGAGACTTCGGATGATCTTGGCGTCCCTGCGTTCTTGCGTCAGTCTAAATACGGTAAGCATTCGAGGCTCATTGGTAGCTTTGGCGACACTACCGCCCACGACTTGCATATGCACGGGAGGTCCCAGACTAAAACTTTTCGTCGCGCCAGAAATCAGCACCAAATTCAATGAATTGAACTGGCGAGAGAAGATTCGCATCGCTCAAGGACGCAATGATCCCGAATCCGAATGGCTTCAGGATCAAAGTCCTCACGTGATTCAGAGAAATCGCTATCTCGGCGTTCAGCCATGGGACAAATCTCGCATCCGGCTCATGGTTGGCGAGGGCATGTCGGACTACATCAATGCCTCTCCCATCCTACTCAAAGATCCGACGACGGGCGACGAGACCAAGTATATTGCTACCCAAGTATGCTGCTTCAGACCTGCACTGGTCGGACAACTAATGATTCCTCCTGTAGGGTCCTAAAAAATCGAGTATGAGCCATTTTTGGCAAATGATATGGCAGCAGACCGATGACGTTGCTGTCATTGTCATGTTGACACCAACTGAAGAATCTGGAAGGGAGAAGTGCTTCCAGTATTTCCCCCTGGACTCTGAAAGTAGTCCTTTCAAAATCAGCGCCACCGGCCATCCGGATCACCCAGTGGAAGGTGAAGTTTCCTTCGACGAGACTGAGGAGGGTCATGGTCTCCACACCCATGTCAGGAAACTGTCCCTCACCTTTGGCGCCGAGACGAAGGTTGTCTGGCACCTGTTGTTCACCGCTTTCCCAGATTTTGGCATTCCAGAGGACGACGATCGCGCAGAATTGCTTGACCTGGTTAGGCTGTCCGCTGAAAAGAACAGTAAGCCGAGCAATCCAAGGACCGTGCATTGCAGTGCAGGGGTGGGACGCTCAGGGACGTTTATCGCGTTGGAATATCTGCTTTCTCTTTTGAATGCTGGCAAGGTCGCCAAGATAAAGGACGATGAAGATCCGATATTTGATCTAGTCCATGATTTGCGAGAGCAACGAATGATGATGGTGCAATCGGAGCCTCAGTACTATTTTCTCTATGAGCTTTTGACCGAGGAACTAGAAAAGAAGCAAGCTGCCGCTCAACTCGCTGGCCAGCCATCTCCGAAAATGAGAAAATTGGCAGGAGGAATGAAGGCTGCCATGTTGGACGAATCCGAGTATCTGAATGAGAGCAACGCACCGAAAATCAAGATCAGTAGCGCGGAACGGGGACTCGTGGGAGAAGACACCGATCCGATTAAACATCATAGTGCACCGCCTGGCTTGGAATTGGAGCAGATCAAGACTGCCAGCTCTGCGGAGCTGAAGGACCCAGGCAAGGAGGATGCGCAGACGGCGTCGGCAGACACTAAGGGGGTTGACGAGGACAGGACGTCAGATGGCAAAGGTCAGACCGAAGGCTCCTGACTTCGCTTGGAACGTTGGGGGCTGAATCCCCGATAGATTCATTCGACCCTTGGTCTCCATTCGGACCGCCTTTCCTCCCAATATCCGGCATTTTCGTAGCATTACTTACCGGAGCTCTCGGGACATGGCTATGGTATGCAGCTGCATAGGGGGGCGTTGGAGGAAATTTGACAGCGTTTGATAGACTGTCACGCACCAGCTAGGGTGCGCGGCATATCGTATTCTTCAGCAAGCGAGTGAAAACAAGGGAATGACAACCGAAGGTTGACCAGCGAGAAAAGCATAGGTAGCTGGTGGCTGAAGCTATTGTAAGATTCTTGCAGTCGATACTGAGATCTCAGAGCTCCATCGTCCCCTCTATGCCTGTGCCGTTTTCGCCGCCTGCTGTGGGTTGATCTTCTTGCCGTCCTTGTTGAATCGTACGCGGGGTGGTGGTGCACGATTCCTGCGCCCTTCTCTTGATCGAACCCTATCCAAATCCTCCATCAATATTTTCCGTCTTCCAATATGCGAAAAAGGTAGGGAGCCAACGTACCTCACAATCTTCCCATGAATGGCGCAAGACACACAGTACTGCAACTTCAGATACATCTTGGGCACCGCATACTCCGGGAATACCGAGGCGTCCGAGATATCACCTATTCAACCCTCTCGTCAGCTTTCACCGACGCCACCACCATCACCACCGAAAGCTATGCCCAAGCAATAGCACAACCCAAGGGGATTGTGTCACGGGAGTAGCGAGGAGGGAGGGGCAGAGTCACGCACGGATAGCAGCACTCTCCACCATATTCCTGATGGTGAATCGCTTGATCGCCTTGTCTTTTGGGGTGCAGCGCGAGCAGTTGGAGCACCGGATTGGTTTCACGTGGCCGCGGCCCTTTTTGTTGCGTCCACTACACGAACATATCCCATCAGCAAAAGAACCCTCGGTCCAGACGATAGCGCCTTCATAGGGAGGAGGAGGGTGGTGTGCCTTACTTGGACGCCCGCTTCTTGACCATGATCGAAGGGGTCTGCAGGGGTGATGAGCGAGGACGGGAGGAGTGAGGGAGTTGAAGGAGCAGCGTACCTGTTTGTTGCAGGATTGCTGTATGGCGAGGGCACTGGCGGACGATGGACGAGAGTGTGGCTCGCTTAGTGTTATCTTAGCGTGGATCTTATCTATTCAGCCTTGAGAGCTCCCAGCCAGTGACAATCACGGAGTTTTTAGGAGACTCTGCACCCCAAAGAGCTTCCAAGCACGAGACATTTGGTGCAGCCGTATCGTCTCTTGGGTTTTCAAGTTGAAGATCTAAAAAGAAGTAAATACCAATTTCTTTTGAGAATAACCTACTTTAGCAGTCAACACAATCAAAGCCAAAGCAATGCTGCTCTCTGATTCCCTGCGGCTTCCTGCAGGGGCCGATTTTCATGGTGTGATATAAATCCGTTTCCTGCTAAGGAGATGTCGGTCTAAGGAGTGTTACAAGTGCATCTCAGAGATGGCCCAATGTGTGAGCTTGTCGTTCCAACTATCAGAAAAGGAGGCAATGATCTCGTCTACGTGAGTACTTTCGTTCTGGTAGCAATCCTAGGCTCTATCACAAGGGCAGGCCTGTGGCTACCTCTGGCCAGGGAAGTTAGTCTAGAATAGACACAACCTACTCAATTATCACAATAGACCTCTAACCGCTGCTATGCGAATAGGTGATGCCGAATCTCAACCCTCCCCTGACCACGGTTCAGCAGTGTTTGGACTACAAAAGCCGTCTGCAAGCTTTGGAACCAAAAGTCACGTTCTTGATGTCCCTGTGAGCTCTACCCATCGACTTCTTGTTGTGTATAGCTTCGCAGGATCAATGCTTTCGCCTTTCTTACAGCCATGAAATGTGCACTAGAGAGGACACTCGCTCACACCATATGCAGCTACCTTCACTCTTCCCTTACTCCGGAGACTATCCGCGAAGCCAAAAATGCAGGCATCACTGGTGTCAAAATGTACCCTGCCAATGTTACCACAGGGTCTTCCCAAGGCGTCACAGATTATGCAGCGTTCTATCCTGTTATGGCTGAAATGGAAAGGTGAGTCATCTTTACTACAGAGGCATTTGCGCGGCGTCCTCTTTGGATTCTTCAGTTTCTACACAATGTTGGGTGGAATTCGATTCCTGGTATCGTTCGTTCGCGACCCAATTCCGTCGGCTTATCGCGACGATGTGGGAAGGGATGCTGATTGCAAGTTATTTGGCTACAGGCAGGATATGATCTTCAATATACGTCAGTACTCCAAGCACACATGTTCACAGAAAGTAAAACACTCATATCCCAAAGAACACGCTAAAAACAAGATCGCAACAATATAGACGGCGAATGCCCTTCAGGCGGAGATATCACGGTAATGTCAGCCGAGTCAGCTTTCCTTCCAGCACTGTTGCACATCCACCAACGCTATCCACGTCTTCGAATCATCCTCGAACATCTCAGTACCGCTGCCGGAGTCTCTGCGGTAGAGGCCTGTGGCGAGACTGTGGCAGCGACCATAACGGCGCATCATCTATCATTGATCGTGGATGATTGGCAAAATGATGTCCACTGCAACTGCAAGGTAAGGCAGTGGACTCCTGCATGATTCTGCTACCCTAATCGTCTTGAAAGAAGAAGCTGACCAAGACTGTCCCAAACGCAAAGCCGGTTGCTAAGCTTCCAGAAGACCGTGCTGCACTGCTGAGAGCAGCCATGTCAGGAAACCCCAAATTCTTCTTTGGCTCTGACAGCGCCCCTCACCCGATTGCTGCTAAGAAAGGAGGGGACAGAATTGCGGCGGGAGTATTTACGCAGCCTTACGCCACACAGCTGGTCCTTGATGCGCTCGAGCAGGGCATACAGCGGGGCATCCTAAAGGACAAAGATGTCACGGTGGAGAAATTGAAAGGCTTCTTGGGTGACCTGGGCAGAAGGTTCTACAAGGTCGAAAATGCGCCAAGAGGAGAGATCGAGCTCAGAAGGGGGAATGATCGGGTGATGGATGTGCTGCAGACCGAGGATGAGAGGTTGCAAGTAGTGCCATTCAGGAGGGGTGAAAGAACATGGGCCCTGTCTTGGGTTGAGCGAAGAAGATTGATTGACGCCTCTGCATGATGGGACGACCAGCAAGCAATAGATATCTGAATTGAAAAACAGTTTTAGTATTGGGTGATCGCACCAAGTCAGTAAAGTCCATCTTGACATCATTAGGATTTTCAGGGGTTCAAGTGCGGACGGCGGTTTTAGTATCAAACCTAAACTTTCATTCTTATCTTAGCGTAGGGCTTTATCTGCCACGCCAAGCAATCGTTTATTTACCGGCGATCCCGAGGGTCTGTACCTGCGTACCTGAAACCGCAAGCAGCGTCAATCCAGTTGACAGGAATTGATTTTCGAAGACTTGTTGACCTGTATACAATACACAGCATTACCAGAGTTAGTGCAAGATGTCATCGTCTGGTACCTTTCGAGGGACGCCGACCAACCGCGGTCAAGGTCAGGGTCGCGGTCAAATCCCTCCTTTCGAGAACAGCCCTTCGAACATCCCTCGACCAAAGCTTGAGACGCATGCCAGCTCTGCAATGCAGAGTGAGACTGGATTATCAAATCTGAGTGCCAGCCGGCAGAAGCAATCGAAACGAGATGAGGTGACAATCCTTGGAAGTCCATGCTGCCGTGTCTGCTGACACTGATTTGCAGGCCATTCGCAAAAAGATGGAGGCCGATCTGAACAAGAAGAAAGGCGGCGTTTCGAGGGCAAGGCATACCCGCAAAGCCCCTCCAGGAACGGTGCTGGCTCTCAAACCCAGCCAAGCTTTGCAGATCAAGCCAAATACCACCGTTGCAGAAGCAGCCCAACTGATGGCTGCCAAGAGAGAGGATTGCGTCCTAGTCACGGATGATGACGACCGGATTGCTGGCATCTTTACGGCCAAGGACCTAGCCTTCAGAGTCGTCGGAGCGGGTATCAAGGCGAGAGAAGTGACCATAGCAGAGATCATGACCAAAAACCCACTATGTGCCAGGACAGACACAAGCGCCACCGATGCCCTCGATCTGATGGTCAGGAAAGGCTTCAGACATCTTCCGGTCATGGACGAGAACCAAGACATATCCGGTATACTCGATATCACGAAATGCTTCTACGATGCAATGGAAAAGCTGGAACGAGCCTACAGCTCCTCGAGAAAGTTATACGACGCTCTCGAAGGGGTGCAATCGGAGCTGGGGTCGAGTCAGCCTCAGCAGATCATACAGTATGTGGAAGCATTAAGGCAGAAGATGTCGGGCCCCACTCTGGAGTCTGTGCTGAATGGTTTGCCTCCGACCACCGTCTCGGTACGAACAACAGTCAAGGAGGCCGCATCACTCATGAAAGAGAATCACACAACAGCAGTACTCGTGCAGGATCAAGGCTCCATCACTGGCATCTTTACCAGCAAAGATGTTGTTCTGCGAGTGATCGCCCCCGGTCTTGATCCTGTGAATTGTAGCGTCGTTCGAGTGATGACTCCACATCCTGATTTCGCTCCGATGGACATGAGCATACAAGCCGCCTTGCGCAAGATGCATGGTATTGGCCCCCAAAGCTCTACAAGGGACCATAGCTGACTATGTTTTAGATGGCCATTACCTGAACCTGCCGGTGATGAATGAGCCAGGCGAGATTGTCGGAATGGTGGATGTTCTCAAATTGACTTATGCAACGCTTGAGCAGATCAACACCATGGGATCTGGTGACAGCGAGGGTCCCGCATGGGGCAAATTCTGGCTTTCCCTAGACAATGACTCGGAGTCGATGGTATCAGAGGGTGGCAGTCACCGCCCTCACACCCCAGGCCACCGCTCAGGTCTGATGACGCCAGACTTACATCGACCCATGACGGAGCGAGTGGACAGCGTGCAACCGAACGAGTCTGCATCTCACCACGGAGATGACGATAGATCTGATAGTCCCGAACCTCCTTCTGCGGTCGCAGCCGAGCTACCATTCCCTTTCAAATTCAAGGCGCCAAGCGGACGGGTGCACAAATTGCAGGTGACAGCATCACAGGGCATTGAGGAACTGGTGGCCAGTGTTACTGGAAAGCTTGGGGGAGAGATTGAGGCCGTGGGTGGAGAAGCTACTGTGCAGGACGGAAAGCTGCTACCGGCAGGATACGCTTTGAGCTACCTCGACAACGAAGGAGACTCTGTATCCATCACGGTCGACAGAGATGTCTTGGACGCGATCTCAAATGCGCGCCGTAATCAACTAGAAAAGGTCGACCTCTTTGTGCATCATCCCGAGAAGCCGCCGATCTCTGCCACGTTGGATCCTCATCCAGCGCTCGCCAAACCTCTGACACCGCCGGCTTCGACCACCATGAAGAGTCGCCGAAAACACCATGACGAGGACGAGGAGGAAGATCAGCAGCAGACGCCTGTGCGGAAGGAGCGCAAGGCTGCAAGTAAAATGAAGCAGCCAGAGCAGGTCGTCGCCGGCGTGCCGAATGAGCTGTTACTGCCAGGCGCCATTGGCGTGCTTGCGGTGGTGATAGTGGGAGTGTTTGCATTCAGCCGCTCGAGCCGGACTTAGCATTGTTCTTGTATTCCCGGGTGTTTTTGATGTTCTCTCCATTGCTTTCTTTGACAGTGATACCAATTTGGCTCATCTTATTGGCTAGGCGTTCAGGTAGACATATACTACATCATATTGTAATTCTACCTTGAAGCGTATGACAAAGCTACCCTGCTCATCCCATTAAAGGTACAATATTACAGGTACCTGCTCAAGGAAGAACATTGAGAGGATAAGAATGTCTACCAAATGACCGTCGTGTGATATCTTCCTTGTCTCCAAATCTGGACCTATCATGAATCGGCGGCTCGGTGCTAGCCAGACTCGGCTGGCGCGTGTGGAATTGGCGGGCCCTCGGGCACTGCTGCAACTTTTTTTTTAGGGCTCAGTAATCGAGGAGCCTTGGGCATTTAACTACAACTATGATATCCCACTAAACACGCTCTCTGCTTGGTCTTTCTCTTCATTCCAGCTCAAGCTCCACTACGTCAGCCATTTTTTACGCTCCTTAATTGCGTGCGCCTGAATTCTATGTAGTCCGGTGACAATCTCTCACCATTTACCTTGTCCCACACTGAGAACGGAATATTCATCGCGTCGGAAGGACGCGCCTTGAGCTGTCAAGAAAACGGCAGGCCTGCGTAAACCACGGAGAATCACCCCGATTCCTGTCGACATGTCGGTGCTTCCCCTCGAGGTCCATGGTGCTCTGTCAGAGCTTCTACGAGGCCTCCAATCCGCCGACAACGACACCAGAAATCGGGCAGAGGAATTGCTGAATAATGAGTGGATTGTTGCCAGGCCAGACGTCCTATTGATGGGATTGGTGGAGCACATACAATCATCTCCGGAACCTACGGTAGGGGGCACATCTTGACGGAAACGCAGGTCGAGAGCTGTTCACTGATCCACCGTGGGGTTAGACGAGATCCTTTGCGGCAGTGCTGTTTCGAAAAGTAGCGACCAAGAATCGCAAAATCGGAGACGAGCCCCAGGAGCTATTCCTCACATTACCCCAACAGCAAAAGGAGGTCATCAGACAAAAGCTCCTCGAGTGCCTGCAGAGCGAACCAGAGAAGCAGGTGAGGCACAAGATCGGAGACGCCGTGGCTGAGATAGCGAGAGAGTACTCCGACCAAAATGAACAATGGCCTGACCTCTTACACACCTTGTTCCATGCAAGCCAGTCACCAGATGCCAGTCAGCGAGAAGTCGCTTTCAGGATCTTTACCGCAACGCCAGGCATCATTGAATCCCAGCATGAGGAGACCGTGCTAACGGCCTTCGTAAAGGGATTCAAGGACACCGATGTCGATGTGCGCATCTCCGCAATGGAGGCTTTCTCTGCTCTATTCGCCGTCGTCCACAAGAAGGCCCAGAAGAAATATTATCCCCTCGTCCCCGAACTCCTCAATATTCTTCCTCCTCTGAAAGACGCGGAAGACTCTGACAACCTTTCCAAGGCACTGATTGCCTTGATAGAGCTTGCCGAGGAAGCTCCTACTATGTTCAAGCCACTCTTTCACAACTTGGTCCAATTCAGCGTCTCGGTCATTGGCTGTAAGGAATTGGAAGATACGACGCGCCAGAATGCCCTAGAACTCATGGGCACGTTCGCCGAACATGCAGCTCCACTTTGCAGAAAGGATCCCACCTATACACAAGACATGATTACCCAATGTCTCAGCTTGATGACAGACGTGGGTCCTGATGATGACGATGCAGCGGAATGGAATGAGTCCGAGGACCTGGACGTGGAGGAGAGTGATATGAACCACGTCGCTGGGGAGCAATGCATGGACAGGTTGGCCAACAAGTTGGGCGGACCAGCTATACTACCTCATACTTTCACCTGGCTCCCACGCATGGTTTCGTCACAGCAGTGGCGAGATCGACATGCCGCCTTGATGGCCATATCCGCCATTTCCGAAGGCTGTCGAGAAATCATGGAGGCAGAGCTCGACAAGGTCCTGGAGCTCGTCGTACCAGCCTTGAGGGACCCTCATCCTCGAGTGCGGTGGGCAGGCTGTAATGCGCTTGGACAGATGAGCACGGACTTTGCTGGTACCATGCAGAAGAAGTACCACCAAGTGGTCTTGCCCAACATAATCCCCGTGCTCGACTCTGCTGAACCTAGGATACAATCACATGCAGCTGCTGCCCTCGTCAACTTCTGCGAGGAAGCCGAGAAAGAAATCCTGGAACCGTACCTGGACGAACTACTAACCAAACTACTCCGAGTCCTGGGTAGCCCCAAGAGATATGTTCAAGAGCAGGCTCTGTCCACTATTGCGACCATTGCTGACTCTGCCGAGACTGCCTTTGGGAAATACTATGATACCCTTATGCCTATGCTTTTCAATGTTCTGCGAGAGGAGTCGTCAAAAGATCAGCGGCTGCTCAGAGCAAAAGCCATGGAATGCGCAACCTTGATCGCGCTCGCCGTGGGTAAGGAGAGGATGGGAGGAGACGCCGAGAGCCTGGTGCAAATACTAGGCAACATCCAGCAAAACATCACGGATGACGACGATCCACAGTCTCAGTATCTGCTCCATTGCTGGGGTAGAATGTGCCGAGTCTTAGGTGATGGGTTTGTGCCATATCTGTCAGGAGTCATGCCCCCGTTGATGAAGCTTGCGAGCGCCAAAGCCGATCTTCAGCTCCTTGACGATGACGAACAGACTGCAAAGATTAGCCAAGAGGACGGCTGGGAAATGGTGCCCCTTAAAGGCAAAGTCATTGGCATCAAGACGTCGGTTCTTGAAGACAAACACATGGCCATTGAGTTGATTGTCATATATGCACAACAACTTCAAGGGGCCTTTGAACCTTATGTTTTGGAAATAATGGAGAAGGTCTCACTGCCCAGTCTGGCCTTCTTCTTCCACGATCCTACCCGCGTCGCTGCGGCCAAGAGCGTGCCCGCACTGCTCAACGCCGTGGCGCGAGCTCATGGGGAGAGATCTCCAATGCTCCAAAGGATATGGGCGGTGACGATTGACAAGCTACTGGAAGTCCTTTCCGCTGAGCCTGCCATCGACACGCTTGCCGAGATGTACCAATGCTTCTATGAATCAATTGAAGTGGTTGGCAAAGAATGTCTGACACAAACCCACATGGCTACTTTCATCGAAGCTGCACAATCCGCACTTGAGGACTATCAAAGGCGAATGAAGAAGCGCGCCGAAGATTGGCAGGAAGTCGAAGACGGTGAAGAGGAATCCGAAGACACCCTGCTAGCCATCGAAGACGACCAAACCCTGCTCAGCGACATGAACAAAGCCTTTCACACCATCTTCAAAAACCAGGAGACCTCTTTTCTCCCTTCCTGGGCCCGTCTCATGCCCTTCTACGACTCCTTCATCACCAGTACGGATGCGACACAGCGACAGTGGGCGCTCTGCATCATGGACGACGTCCTGGAGTTTTGCCGGGATCAGTCATGGTCTTATCAGGATCACATCCGCCAGCCCTTGATAGACGGACTGCAAGATCCCATACCAGCCAATCGGCAAGCAGCATGCTATGGGGTCGGCGTTGCAGCCCAGAAAGGCGGCCAGCCATGGTCATCCTTTGTCGCAGAAGCTTTGCCCCTCCTGTTTCAAGTCACATCATTGCCCGTGGCCCGAGAAGATGACCATGTCTTTGCTACGGAAAATGCATGCGCTGCCATTGCCAAGATCCTGCAGAGCAACCCCAGCAAAGTGCAGAATCCGCAAGAGGTGGTGCAAGTATGGCTCAACACCTTGCCTGTGATAAACGACGATGAGGCCGCGCCGTATGCGTATATGTTCTTGGGGCAACTGATAAGCCAGTAAGTCACGTTCCCCTTTTCTCTGCTCCCAACAGATCTCAGCCGCCCCTTGCCACATTCCTAACCCTCATCAATCCGAAAACAAAAACCCCCCCCTCCCCCCGAAAAAAACCACTTACTAACATAAATCCTCCCTAGACGAAATCCAGCAATCACCTCCACCGCCTCCGCCGTCTTCCTCACCATCTGCCAAGCCCTCGACGCCGAGACCCTCCAGGGCGCCTCCGCCAAACGCGCCGTCTCCTCCATCAAGCAACTCGTGCAGGATACAGGCATCGACGCCAGCCAGATCCTCGCGACTCAGAGTCCTGAAATGCAGCAGACGGTAAGGAAGTATCTGGCATGACTCCTGTGATTCTCTTTTCCGGGTCTTATAAGTTTCCTTGGATGGGAAAAGCAAAGCGGACCCAGTCGGGGGAGGGGAAGTGGGGCCTGGGCAAATGACTCCATACGCACAGGCATTGTGGAGCGGACTAGTACTTCCGATAGTTGTGACGACGTCTCATGAGTGTAAGTGGGGACGGAGCGACGACTATCACCACAGAGACTGGCTTGGTCAGGAGTTCTTTCTGGATGATCGGAGGAAAGAGGGAAAGGGCGGCCCGGTCCAGAAAGGAGGAATGGAACGAAGGGAAGCCCTTCTATCCTGATCGTAAGACGAAATGTCATGAATCATGGGGGATGGGCATTTATGGGCAAGGGAGGGTTTGGGGCATATTTCGCTGCAAGTTCTGCCCCAACTACCTTGGTCACCTATCGATGAGGGAGGGGGGGCGTTTGTATTGTTTTTAGATTTAGATACCTCTTAATGTTCTGCATGTTGGGCATTTTTTTCGTGATGCTCTCTCTCTTTCTCTCTTTTTTCGCACTTCTTCATCTCTTGTCTGTGTTCCTTTTTTGGGGGGTTCCACTTGAGGGGTTCCAGAGATGAGTCATGCTGATTTGTGACATGACGGTATTAATGTGTTGGGAATCGATCTGATTTTCGAGATTTGCTTCTTGCTGTCTGTACTTTGGCCAACAAATTCGAGGCGAAAGGACATGATACACGACATTCAAATCACTCCAAAACATTTACATCCAAAAACACCCAGCCCCGTACGCCCTTGCGCTCTGGACCAAATGAAGCCCCCACAATTTATGAAAGACGACCCCAAACCCTCCCTACGTCTTCTCGTTCCAAAACCACCCCATGTTCTCTCCTTTAATCGATATTTTCAAATGCCATCCAACACCCCCCCCACCACCTCCCCCAACATCCTCATCCCATGGATCCCCGCCACTTGCCCCAGCACCGCCAGCTCCTCCCTAACTTTACTTTCCCCCTTCGTCTCCCCAGCACCGCCCCCCTCCTCCATCACCCCGACCCACCCCCCCCCACACGGACAATGCTCCATGAACCCATTCACCTGGACCTGCCTGCACTTCCCGCACACCAGATCCTGGGTCGCCCACGCGGCCACGATGCCCTGCACGCGTGCCACCAGCGCTTCCTCGATCGCGAGGCGCGGGTAAGGGTGGCTGCAGTGCGGGCACAGCCATGCCTTACTACTACTGCTACCACTACTACTACCACCACCATTATTATTACCCCCAGTCCCTGCTGGGCCGGTGGTGGAGGAGGAGGAGGGAGGGTCGGGTAAGAGGTCCTCATCGCGACAGAAGTCGAAGTCGCGGGGCATGGTGCAGACCGCGCAACTCCACCCCCCAAGCTTGCAGGAGGCGGAGGGATTGATCCAGCGTCCTTGCGGGGCGAATTCGCGGATCTCGAAGAAACTTAAAAGGGTGGAGCGTAAAAGGCGGACTTCGAGGGCTAAGGAGCGGTCGAGGGAGAGGACGTGCATGAGCGATTTGACGAGGTGGAGGACGGGAGAGGTGGTGGTGTAAGTGGCGGGGTTGAGGGCAGGGTTGGTGGGGAGGGAGGGGTAGGCGGTGTGGTCGAGGGCGAGGTCCGGGTGGGCGAGGTCGCGGCGGTGGGAGGCGATTAGGGTGAGGATTTGTTTTTTGAGCGGTTTGGAGATGGACGTGGTGAGGATGGTGGTGGGGTTGCATTTGCTGGAGTTGGGGTCGGTGGTGGTGGGATCTTGGGTGAGGGAGCGGAAGGGGAGTTGGGTCATTCGGGGTGTTGAGGGGGAGGGATCGTCGCCGCCGATGGGAATTTGTTGCTGCCGTTGAGATGAGGGGCGTTTGAGGGAGTGCATGAGTTCGATGAATTCGACGATCCAGTCGTGGAAGATGGTTTGGTATTGGGGTGGGAGGAAGGTGCTGAGTTGCCAGTGCATGATGGTGTCGAGCTGCTGCGCTTCTGCCTCGACGACTTCCTGACAGGCTTTGCCGCCGTAGTTGTATTCGTCGTACCAGACCAGGTAGTCCCAGTATTCTTTAATGTCGAGGTCGAGGAAATGGAACAGTGGCTTTGTTTTGATGGATTTGAGAATGTATTGGCTGTAGGCGTATGCGTTACCGACTTCAGCTTTCGTGGTTTGGAGGAGCAGACGACTGCTATTGGCAAAGACAACGTGTGATCCGACTCTCCGAAAGTCGGTCATCAATTGCTGGAAGGCCTTCTTGGACATCATCTGGACGTAGAAGTTCAGAGACCGGTCGTAGAGGAAGGAGTCGGGGCTTTGCACCCAACGAATCAGATGCTGGATCATGATGTCTGCCATACTGCTGCCTTTGCATGCTTCTGCCCACCAAGCCTTGACCATCTCTCGTAAGACGGTCACGCCAGCTGAAGCAAAGGCGTTATCCGAGTAGAGCACTGACGTCCCATCATTTGCGTCTTCCTCAGATGCCGGCGCATTATTGAATGCAACCGAATCACTGCCTTCGAGCTCGTTGATCAAAGAAGATGTGAGGATTGTATTGATGGCAAGGTTCCGCACGTCCAGTTCGATGCATACAGAGGAATAAGTGCCTGGATTGTTCACCGAGGGCATGTTGACGGTCTCCAGTGGGCCCAGGATATCATCGTTTTCATAGCCAGCATGGTCTGGTAGGGGTCCCGCAGACCACCAAAGGACTACATTGCTCCTCTGTAGCCGTCTAGCATAAGCAACATCGATGAGGAAGCGGGGATCGTCCCTTTCAAGATTACAAAGCGGTATGTCACCATATCTTGCAAGTTCGACAAGGTGGCTTATCCAAGATCCAAGAGCAAGGTAATGACTCAACGTTCTCTTGACAACGAAGCCTTGCCAGCCTAACGGAGGTGGCTTGTTATCGGTAGGCTCGTGCTTTAGTGGCAGGACCGGCAGGTCGTTGAGCGATGGAATCTCATGCAGCAACATACGTCGTTGAGGGGACTGTACAGCCAGGACGGTCGGCTTACTCTCATCGCTTCGCAGCTTCTTGATTGCATCGCTGACGTCTGTATACAATTTCCGCTTCGTCCGTACCTGTCTGGTTTTGAAGTGGATCTTCTCTTGGTACTCGAATATGTTTTGCCAATTCTCACCACCGGACTCTTCGAATCGCTTGGCCAGCAGGTCCGTATACAGCTTATCAGCATTGGGTAACCCTTGAGTTTCCCTCTTCCGATCATAGATGAACATGTGGGCCTCATCTTTGACTGTAGAGAACAGAGCAATGATCTGTCGGTCACCAGTATCAACGTGATACAGGAACAGGAACCCCATGTCCGCTGAAAGAAGATATGGTTGCTTCATTGGCGTGCGTCGCAAGGCTGTCAGATCGAAACCCTGCTCCAGACCACGACCTAGAACACCTTTCTGCGTCTCATCAAACGTACACAGGCTACCAAGCTCAAGCACTGCTCTGACGGATAATGGAACCTGCTTCTCATAGACGCCTTCGATGCTTGGATGATCGAAAAGAACTCTGAGCTTTTGAGCTTCTCGAACAAAGACTTCCTCGGGCATGATGAGGCGGAAAAGATGCACCGAAGGGTGACCATTAGGAAGCGTATGGGTGACCTTCTCGGCAGTACAGCCTTCGATCTCGATATCAGGGAGATCGCTGTCTCTGAGATTCAAGAAGACCTGTCTTGGTACCTTGATTGTCAACTGGTGGACCTTTCGATCAATCAGGACAAACGCCTTGATCGCTCCGGGAACCTCAGACTCCCGGAGCTGTAGGACTTGCCAGGTGTTTGTGAACAGGAGCTCTGCTTGATTCCTGAAGAAGCTACCCAGCGTGTCGGACGCGGTATTGCTTCGTTCTCCAAACAGCTGACGTCTCCTGATTCGTGCTTGCTTTTGGATCTTCCATTTCTTCTTCTGATATTTGAGAAACTCCGAGTAGTCTTCTGTTGGATCTGGCATTTTGGAGGGGAGGCTTGCATATGGATCATGGGTTTTCGTAGTTTCTGCTTCAGGAGCTTTTCTTTTCTGCACGAGCCGAGTCACTTCTCCATTCTTCGCCTTTGCCATCTGGGTTGAGCCAAAGTCTTCCAAGTCGGTGGGTAATCTGTGCTCCAGAGCGTTGGGAGGAAGTTCAGATAGAGGCTCTCGCCCGAAGATGTCGGTCATCTTTTTCTGCTTGAAGCGGTCATCCTTGACATTGATTCTGCGCTGGAGCCAATCTGGATGGCCAACGCGAGGTACCGGGTTCCTCACTTTCTGTAAGGCCGCAGGGATTGTGATGACTTTTTGAACGACGGAGCCCAGTCGCTCCAGATAATAATCCCAGTCTATAAGTGCCCGGGGGTTCATATCACTTGGCTCTTCACGCAACCATTTCCGGAGGAAGAAACGCTTGACTTGATCATCCGCCGAGAAGATGGTCGTGGGTATTGCTCGCTCGGTCACGGGAGCACCTTTGGGCTTCGCCGCTATGATGTACTTGCAGTTCAAGCCCTTGTCCTTAATCATCTGAGCTCCTAGAAACTCTGCCAATCTTTTCGCAGTGGTGATGGAGGTTGACTTCTGTGCACCATACTCCTCCAAAGTCTTCGACATGCTCTTGTTCTCGCAAATGAGATCAATGAGATCTTCATCTACCAGGTTGGCGCCCCTTTGATGTAGCACGTCAAGCCACCGATTCGCAATCCTGGCAACAGACGCATAAGTCTCTTCCAATGTCGTCCCTTCCAGAAAGAATTTGAAGATCTGGGTCTGAAAGATTTTGATGAGCTTTAATTCACCTCGCCGTTTGACTTCAAAGCCTTTGAGCTCTGCGAGGGTGCCATCATGATTGAAGACGGCGTAACGTTTCTTGAGATTCTTATCCTCCTCCTTCGAAGTTGGAAGGATCATTGCTCTGTAAGGCCCATCAACCTCGAAGAAAATGGTGTTGTCACTGTGAGTCTCGTATCTGAAAGCCTTGGGATCAACCAGATCCTGGTATTGGTGGTTTGTGAATTTGCCATGTACCAAATGATTCAACATCACACAGGGGTATGAAATTGTCATCTTCTTGCCGCTTTTCAAGTTGAAAGTGACATTTTCCGGGAACGTGGCGGGAAGCATGCACCAGATACCATCAGTATCCAGCTCCAACGGCCTGCCAATCCTCTCTACAAGCTCTCGTGCCATCTGAATGATGTGAGCTCCCGTGAGACATGTCACTCCGGCCATCTCCATAGAATACCACCTAGAGCCCTTTCTCATGACATACCCATAGAAACTATTGAGAATAACTTTGTGTGCCAATTGTAAGGAGTCGTAAAGGACAATCATCTTCTTGGCCTCTTCGATCTCCGTTGCAGCGGCTCCCGACGACTTGAGCGTCTCCGTGTTGTTCTTCCAGACCTTCTGCTTGCCTTTGAAATCATAGCGTCGATCGCGGAAATCTTTGACCGTGTCTACATAGAAAGGATTCTCTCGCTGGCAGATGATTGCTTCTCGCTCGATGGTCTTCGTCTCGTGGATCTTGTGATAAATCTTTTTGCTGTAGTCTGTGAGACGCTTCTTGACTATGTTGGCCTGTTGCTCCACACTCATATCCTGAAATGTGACTGGCGGGCTATTTGGAAATCGCCCCGGAAAACGTTCGTTCTCTAGAGCATGTCGGACCATGTTGTACTCATTTTTCTGGGCCGGAAGGAATTCGCCTCTCCATGCCCAGGGCAATCGGCGGTCACAGGTCTTGCCTGGCCTGTTGAAATCGCAGGCCGCGCAATCGGCCTCCTGGATCATGGAATCCGGCTGCAATCTGTTGGTTGTCATGATGTTAGGATACATGGATGCCACATCCAAGTGATATATTGAGGGTCGCTCATTGCGATTCGGGGTCTGCTTGAGAATCTCCAACTTGGAGATAATTTGAGCCTTCACCTCGTCGTAATTGGTCACATCATCGAGCGACTTCTTTTCCTCGACAGTAATGCTGAAATGCAAAGCCGCATCTAGGTCTCGAATCAATTCATCAATAGCTGTAGTGTCTAATGCAAAATTGACGGGAATGTCGCTCCTGAATACGCCTGCCTCGATACTTTCAACATGACCACCAACATAAGTCTCAGATTCGAGCAAATGTCCATCCCAGAAGGTTTCTTTCGGCTCTTTGTGTTTGTTGGGTAGCACGATGCCTTTCTGATAAGCCTGGACCATGAGTAGCATTTCACACAGTGTCCCTGTGCCCTTGCGGAGAACGTCGTCCGGGTTTAGTGGAATGATATTACAAAGCGAGAAGATGAAAGGGTGTATATACTTCATATACAGGTAGTAAGTGGCGACCGCATCTGAGACCGAGTATTCCGCCAAAGTCTGTGGCTTCTCGTTCGCATACTGTGTCATCAACTCGGGATCTAATTCGTCAGGATCATAGCCTAATTTGGCGACTGTGACCGCTTTCAGGCCTCGGCTACCCTGTGGAAGGTAGCTATCACGATTGACCCAGGCAAAGCAGTCCATGTGGACGCCATAATTGCTTTGATAGATGTCCTCGCTGTTCTTGCGAAAGCCGATCTCCTGATACATGTCAATACCCAGAACGCTGGCTCTTGCCTCAACGAAGGGCCAATCGAAGAAGTCGCCATTGTACGTTGCAATGACAGTCGGCCGAGCTTCTTTGATGTGCAGGAAGAATCGTTCAATGACAGCTTTCTCATCTGGCTCATTGAAGATGAGGAATGGCCCCTCGTATTCGGGCTTTGGGGTGTATTCAAAGTCTGCGATATCTTCTGACACAATCTCTCTGTTAGTGATGAGGAACCCTTGGCCATCAATCATGTAGGATATCATCATGATCTGATCAATGACGGCATCCGGGAACTTCAGGGGCAATTTTGTCGTCTCAATGTCGTACGCCAATACGACAGGGTCGGCTCGCTGTATGCGCTCTTCTATGCATTTCATGCTCGTAGTGCCATGCTTGGCTTCGACAGTGTACCATTTCCCGATCCGGATATCCTTATCAATGGAGACCCGTACATGGTATGGGACATCGTACTCCCGGATGTCAACCACAAAATCGCTCGCATCGGCTATGCCATTAGTTCGTGAATCATTATATCGTTCATCATCATCATCAAAGAGGTCAAAGCCAGCGTTGGCGCTGTCAATGTCAGGGTTGAATTGCGGTGCCTTGACTTCGGAGCCCAGCTTACCTGGCAACTTCGGCATATGTGTCCATCGCATTCATGCCCTGCTTATTCTTCTCCGCAATTGGCATTATCTCCCGTCGCACGCTCAACAGATCAGAGACATTCTCAAATGCCAATTGCAGAAATGTCCTTCGGTATCCCAACAGATGATTGGGCATCTGCAGGTCTTCCTTCTCTATGCGCTTGACGCTCTTGACCATGCCCTCGAACTTTCGTCGGCACCACTCTTCCACATCTGGCTCCCTTCCTTTTCGGACAGCGATTAGAAAGTAGGGATCGTACTCGAGGGTGGCCTTGAAGGTGTTGCCATCTTCTTCTATGAAATAAAAGTCCACGCCTGCTCTTCCACCAGGATTCCTCTCAGCTTCAATGGTCGTACTGTGCATATTGCAAAGCCAGCCAACTTTCTTCTTCCCCGAGTCATATCTGGCAAACCCCATCGACTCATCGATAGTGTGCGCCAAGCGCGTTGCCTGAAGCTTCTCATCCTGAGAGGTACCCTCACTTGCGCGCAAGGTGGATGCATCGACAGTCTTCTGTCTTGTAGGGAGACCGGAGGATTTGGCAGAGCGAAAGTTGCGGCCATAGCTGCGGTCGGGCTTTCGGGAGGGCATGTAGGCTTTGGATGCCGGAGAATGAGAGGATTGATTCAAGGACCGGGAGGAAATCTCATCGTAGAGTCAGCTTGTTTGATATCAGCTGTTCGAAAGCTTCAGCTGCATCATTGGTGCTCATTAACTGTGGAGTGTGGTTATCGATGCTCTTTGGAGGTTCAGCCACTTTACCGAGGAACGCGTCCACGCATTCGAGCGCGTCGAGCGCCAAGACCGACGGTCTCTTTCCGCGGAGGGTGATTTCAGAAATCCAGAACGGCAATTTCATCAGTTTGGTCACTTCAACCGGTTAGCATTAATGGCGGGCGACATACAAGAATCAACACCACATCGCCCATCAGATTCAAAGCCACAGACTGCAAACTCACATGGTGGTACCATGCCGCCAACCGCTCCGTCAAGTGCCAATGCACTACCTGGTGGGGGACAAAATACCGCCGGTAGCAAGAACCAGGAAGCGAGCCTGCTCGAGGCCGCAAAAAGTATCCGGCTGTCAGAGTTTAAAGAGGTTCACAAAAAGCCGTGCGTTCGAGATGCATTCATGACCGGCATTGGCGCTGGATTTGGTATTGGTGGTGTGCGGTCAATACTTGGTGGCAAGTGCTCATCCTAGGATGCCGTTGACGAGACATGCTTATACGAATGCAGCTTCGGTCATGGTCTCGTGCAATTGGGCAGTCGGCTCGTTCTGTTTCGGCTCCTTATTGATGTACGAGTATTGCCAGCGCAAGCGTCTTTTGGAATTGCATGGGATGAAGCGAGCCGTTGAGGTCATGGACCGTAAACAGAATGAGAAAAAGGCAAAGGCTGAGACTGCTAGAGCGGCCGCAAGGAACGCCAAGGGGGCAAGCTGAGTGAGGATGCATGATCTTGCCGCCGTGAGACATTGTCACTGCGCCACGCTCAGGGCACAGCCAGAGGCACCACACGAGATACTATTTGCGTTTCAACAAACACCCGTCACCCAACGGCAAATTTCACAGGACATCTGAGATTTCCCAGGAAATGGCGACCAGGTTGAAAGGCTGATTAAAAGTTGGATCATAGGATGGAAGAGCACAATTCCGTCGCACCACACTGGATATATGGGGAATCTTCCATTTGCGACCCAGCTATGCTAGCCTCAGCTTCTGAACCTATCTGATGTGCCGCCATGCCAAGATGCAATGAACGACAATGTATTTCATTTTGGTCGAAGATCCACAACGTCAAATTCGAGACCTTTGGCCTCATAGACATGCCCTGGTCTCAAGGCGTCCGTGTATAGATGGCTCTCGACATGGGGATGGAACAATCCGGTCTGGGTGCAATTCAAGATAGATTTCATACCGGGAGGATCAGTCAAGCGGAACACTCCCCAGTCGTTCTGGCTTGGGGCGCAGACGATGGCAATGCTTTCCGGCATCATGACCTGATAGCCGCCGTGCGTATGCAGGTCTCTCGAACTCATAAAGCACGTCTGGGTGGGATGTGTATGTATCCAGCCGAGGACCATCAAGTCTTCGCCATCGACATAATCGAAGAATTCGCTCTCGTTGATCATCTCGCACGTGTCAGAGGTACTCTCCTGCTCCGGGATGACGAGTTTGGATATGAACAGCGCATTCGAGACCAGAGTCCCGCACAAAATGCCACAGGTCTCGCGATTCGCTCGAGTGTTTGGGGATGCAATTGACAGAAACTGGCGACGAAGGTCTGGCGGAAGAAAGATGGTCCGCAGGGGAGACCCATTCTCCAGATAGGCCGAGGCCTTGAACGTGAACTCGGATGGCTTCGGACCAGGCAGAGGCGGCGGCGGCGATGGCGGCGATGGCGGCGTATATGTCGGACGACTGTTGGGAGGATTAGAGAGGGAACGCTTTTCCGGCACATCTGGTGGTGTGGCGTCAAAGAGGAAGCTTCCATGTTCCTTTGGTGGAAGCTCTGGGGCTCTCTGGGCAGCTTGTATCTCATAAGCCTGAGGCTCCGGGAATGACGGTCTTCGCCAGTCCTGGTTCTTGTGATGATCTGGTACTGTGGGATAGCGATAATGTGAGGCTTGACCTTCCATGGGAGCAGGGCGAGACCCAGGTTCGTCCCTCTGCGACGAAGATCCATTCACCTGAGACCGAACCTTCTGCATCTGTTGACTCAAGGTCTCTCGATCCACACCGTCATCGTTGTTCGCCAAAGCTTCCTCCCAATTCCCCCACATTCCCGCTGTCCGCCTTTCATGTTCGACCTCTTCGGAAATGCCGGCCTGGCGGGTAGCTTTCCTCGCGGTGGCGCGGCGCTTGATTTCCCTGTGCGCCAACTTGACTGCGAGATCCCTGTTGTCCGCCGCCGCCAGAGTCTCGGTATCGTCGGTGATAGCGGGATCCGAAAACCCGCGCTTATGTCCAATAGGTGTGGTAGCCCTTGAATTCTGGGGGGCGGTGATCGCGGCAGCCTTGCGGGCATCACGATCGCGCATCAACTGTTCGTACCTCTCGTAACGCTTGTTGATGCGGGGCTTGAGCACTTCGAGTTTCTTCAAATTGCTGTTCACTTCCTTGCTGGCCTGGGCGAGAGCGGCACGATTTTGAATATGTTTGGCATCCGGGTTCGAGGAGAGATTCTTGAGGACGAGTTGAGCGTGGCGATATAGGAGAAGATAGGTTTGTTGGTCGTTGCCTTCATGTTCGTAGATCTCAGCCTAGAATTCAAGGTTAACGGGTGTGTGGAAAGGCTGGTAAGGTGAGGGAGATCAACTTCTTTCAGCAATGTGCCAGCAGTTCTGAGCCAATATTTGAGCGGAATGAGCGGATTATAATCGAAGTTCTCGGCCTTTCGTACAATTTGCTCCACGCTCATAGGTTTGGAGGGCCCTCTCGGATCGTTGAAAGATGAAGCCATAGTAGTTGAGAACGGCCTGGTGTGATACAGGATCTCTTACTGTTGTGAAGCAGGTGGCTGTGGCCTAGCTAGACAGGTCGACGCAAGGGCGACGCGATCCTAGGCGCAAGCTTTCGGCTTCATGGGAATCAACGAGTGAAGGCGGAAAGCGCTGGATGTCTGAAGGGTATGACTCGCTATGCCATTCAACCATAACCCTAGGTGGAGATTGAGCTGGAGAAGAGTGCTTTGAAAGTCTGTCGTCACAAGCTTGTCAAGCTTTATTTCTTTTCGGACCTAAGTCTTCGGAGTTTGGCCAGAAACTTTTCCATGTGCCAAATAATCAACCTCGTGCCGCGACTACTGTACCTCTCATGCCTCTTCTCGTTGATCAATGCAGTCATTAGATGACTCTATCGGCTCAGGCGTCCTTGATCAAAAGATTAGGTCTGATAAAGAATCGTGGCTCCTATCCGCGAATCAGCGTGACAAGCTCAAGTCTATGCGGTACAGTCCCTTGCAGCGCCCTTTCGGAGCTTGAACTGACATTTCCTCAAGATGATATTATCAAGCGTCTCGCCCCATCATTGAAAGCCTACGAAGGATGTACAATAATCGATCACAACCCGGGAGTTGGTCTATTCTCTAGCAAACTCCATGAGTTTCTTAGACCCAAGAGCCATGTTTTACTTGAACCGCACTGGAAGAAGCATGCGCCGTACCTGCAGCCCCTCCTGGACGCCCCGGATTCCCGCTACCATCATCGCGACTGGACCGACGCCCGGGTCAGAGACTCAAGCCATTATGAGGCAGAAGGCCTGATTCCTGGGCCCGGCGATCCTGCCAGTCATGCCACACTCCACATCTTCAATTCTGCCGGTTCGGCCATCAGGAACATCCGTGGGAACTCATTCCCCACCCACGTAACCAGCGCAACTGAATTCGCCATGGATACAAAGAGGCAGCTCAACTTCCACGCCCGGGGCCCCACCCGGATGCTGCTCTGGTGCGAGGACGGCGACAAGAAACCCATCCTCCCCCGCACCGTCGATTCCCGCCGCAAGCTCGCCTTCTTCCTCGAAGCATACTGCCACGTCAACGAAGTCGTCGGCTTCGGCGGCTCCGAGAAACAGGCCCAGCGGGAACAGAGCCTCATCATCGCCAGCAGCCGGATGGCGCGCCAACGCATGCTCGACCACGACATCTACTACCCTCCCCACCGCGCCGAACCCGCCCTCGAAGTCGCCGACGAGCGCGACCAGGTCATCTCCCGCTACTGGCACGAGGAGCTCCGCGACCTCGAAGCCACCTTCGCCGCGGGGAAGCTCGCCCAGTACATCGGCCACCCCCCCGCCCCGCTCAAGGCCAGCCACCCAGGCCGCCACGTGCCCGACGAGACACCAACCCCGGAATTCCAGCGGCTCCGCCACCTCCGCCGCTGGCGCAAGCAGGATACCAAGGAAGTAATCCCCGCGCTCGAGCTCGCCGACGAGCAAGACGCCATCGACAGCCTCGATCTCGAATCCTACAACCCCGCCCTTTCCCCCCAACGCCGCAAGGAGATCACGGAGGAAATGGACGCCCGCACCGCGACCGTCCACAAGACCGTAGCATCCTGGCCCCCCAAAAAGTGGCGACGCTTCTACTACCTCTCCGACGACCGGCGCGCGCTGCACATGCCCCCCGGCCCCCTGCTGATGTGGGACCGTCGCGCCTACGAGCCCTTCACGGCATCGGAATCCGAATTCAGTCCGAATCGGAAACTCGCGCTGCTGGATTTCCAGTCGAAACCGCCCGAGCAGATTTTACCCTTGGAGGGCCACCAGCACCTTTACTACGAGTTGCTCGTGGGCGCGATGACGTCCCAGGGCGGGCCCATGGGATTGCACTTCCTGAAGCAGATCATCCCCGGGGCGTATGATGCGCTGGTGCCCAAAGTGACGGAATTCGGCGATACGAGGGAGGGGGGGAGGAGGTGTTTGGAGGATGTGCGGTTGAGGACTTTGACGCCGAGGATGATGTGGCGGTTGGTGGTGGAGTGGGATCGGTGGGCGTTCAAGCCGGAGTTGCGGGATATGTTGGGGATGTTCAGGGAGGGGCCGGAGGAGAAGAACGGGGGGAAGAGGTGGTGAGGGAGAGAGGGAGGAGGAGGTGAGAGAGAGAGGGAGGAGGAGGAGGGGCTTGATCAACCAACAGTTCAAGTATATTCTCGCAAGACATTTGTACAAAAAAAGGAAAGGTGGTGACGGGGTGCAAATGGGCCGCTGTAAATATACTATACTTTGTATACACTCCTGCAAAAATTGCCAACAATTTATTTTCAAGCTATCACCTTAAACAAACGTCCCTCCAGAAAACCAGTTCACACGCTTTTCTCTCTCTACCCTCTCTACCTCCCCTCCCTCCTCCACACCGCCAACCTCGCCCTCAACCCCTCCACCACCTCCCCCCTCCACCACTTCATCTCCTGCCCTTTCCCCTCCACCACCTCCKCCCACCTCAACAACACCCGTAAATTCCACAACCGCTCGCTGCTCCTCCCCCGGCCCAACGTCCCACTCTCCACCATCAACCGATCATCCACCACGGTGCCCCTCCACCCTGCCAACACATCCATCCCCCCACCACCACCACCACCACCACCACCACCACCAGACGGAGGCAAAACCAGCGCCCTCTCCGCACGATCCAACCCCCGGAAACAATTCAGCGAGAATAGCCATTCAAAGGGATTGATCCGGATCTGCTGCGCGGTTTGTGTGTCATTGAGAGCTTGCATGGTGGCGCCGAAGACGGCGGCGGCGGAGGCGGCGTCGTAGGCGGAGCGGCGTTTCAGGAAGACGGATTGGTGTCGCTGGAATGCTGTTAGGTGCGGTGACGGTGAGGGGCCGGAGGAGAAGAAGTCGAGGGTGACGGGCCAGTAGTCCGGGTCCGATGTCAGGTGGATTGCGGAGATGGTGGTGAGGGGGGGGAGGAGGCAGGGTGCTGTCATGTGGAGTTGCTGGTGGGTTGCTGAGGGACCATCACGATCGGAGGAGGACGAGGAGGAGGGTTGTGGGGTGGTGGTGGTGGTGGTGGTGGTTGTGACCTCCACCACGATGGGGACGGAGAGCGGGGACATGCTGTCGATGTCGCGGGGGATGAGGCAGCGGCGCTCGGTGGCGAGGACCCAGAAGTGGCGGAAGGCTTGCAGATGGGATTTGTTGTCCAGGACCGAGGTGGGGAATAAAGGGTAAAAGGCGCAGAGCAGGGAGGCCGTGGCGAGGTTGGAGGTGCCGAAGGTGCAGGTGCCGCCGCCGATGAAGAGAGCGCCGATGGCAAAGTGCGTGGCCAGGTGGCTGCCGTACGGGGTTTCGGGGTCGTTGCGGCCGTGGAGAAGACGGAGGCGGCGGAGGATGACGAGATCACCGGTGCCTGCCATTACGCACGCGGCTGATAATGCCACGACATCTTGACAGTTGCGGACCGTGATGCGGGCTAGTTTCTGATCGTAATTGAGGGCTGATAGTCGACAAATGCGGATGAAGTTGTCGAGGTAGCTGCAGAGTATATCGCGGACTTCCAGAGACCCGCTGCCAGCATAGCGCAAGCCAATGCTGAGGCATAATGCAGTCAAGATGTTGAAGAACGGCAGGTCCTCGCTTGTGAGATATCTGATGTTCGAGACGGCTTTATGTCGAAATGCTGAGGGCATCTGAGACGTGATCCATTCATGATCGGGACGGATATTGCTCCACATGATTACCTGCTTAGCAAGGGTACGAAGGAGGAAGTGATCAGGGCGAACGTAATCGAATTGATGGACGGTCTCGGGAACGTCGATCTTTCTCGCCAGTGTTTGGTCATCAGTCTTCATGAAGATAATTGCAACGGCCATTGTCGCTCCAGCTGTAGCCTTGTCCGCAATCTGCGATTCGCCGAGTCTTTTCGTTGAGATTGCCAAGTTCAAGAGTCTTTCGGTGAGATGCATATCACGAAGTCCTTTCAAGTCCTTCCCCATTCCCAGATTGATGTATCCCAACCCGAACCCAGCTGCCAGGCGGTAACCCTCGTCTCTCAACGGATCCACAGGATTCGAACTATCCTCAATATCGACTTTTTCCATCTCGGACAACATGATCTCCGACATCCGTCTATGCTGGGTTTTGCAGTAGAGTAGACCGATACCCATCATGCCACAAGTCTGCGCCAGCGGCGACAGGTTCAATTCAGCCGAGCCATAAGGCAGCATGCAAGTCAGGTGAACGGACAGAAGCTTCAGCACTAGAACATTCATATCACCCAGGTGAGATGCAGAAAGCCCAAGGAGTAAGCCAACGGACGTCATGTTGTGCTTCGGCGTCAAGTATTTGAACGTGACCCATTTCGGCACCGACTTGAGATGGCCATTAAGACCTAAGCCTAAGAGAAAGCCGGCATGTCTGTTGGTAAGGTCGCGCGGTTTGTTGAAGAATATCCACGAAGACTCAATCCCTTGTGCTTCCCTCGATATACTGAGGCCTGCTTCAACACCAGCATGGAAGAATGCCCATGATACCTTCTCTTCTGTAAAGACGGCGCGGTCTGCCGTGACTGTCGTATCTGTGGGTTTCATCACGCAGCTGAGTGTGAACCCATGAACTGGTATCTTGTCAGTGAGCAACGGTAGCCGGGCATTGTAAAAGAGCAAGCCGCGTCCAAGACAGACTGAGAGAGTCCTCATTGCTACCACTTTGGCTAGCTCTTGCTGAGCTTCTAGCAAATCTATTTCCGACCAGCCCGGTTCCGTATTGCATTGAGCTGCGGGGTAGTGAAGAGGGTGAACCAACTTGGCTGCCTCGCCAAACCTCTGGTCCTGCCTGAAGAGCAGCCGTGTAATATTATGCCTGTCAATATCTGCGGACCCGTCATATGCTACAGGAGTCTCGACCTCCAAAGCCTGCTTACAGATTGTTTGGACATCACGGACTGCTTGCGGTGATGCAAAGGATGATAGCCCTCCGCGCTTCTTGCTCTGAGAATCTGTCCTCTTGAGCGTGGCAAGATCCTCTCTGCTGACGAATCTGAGAAGCTGAGAACCCCACTTACTGGTGGCTTCACTTTGGCAAGCAGCCATTGCCATACGAAAGGATGCTGCAATCCCTTCCGGCAAGGTCTCTAGTAAGGACAAGTCGAGGCCCAACTTTGCCATTTGAGCTATACGGCCGTGTATTGGCTGCGTCTCATTGCCACTGAGTAGAGAATTGATCAAGTGTGTCCTCGGGGTGAGGCTGGATAATATGGAATTGCCATAACGTCGCAGGACCTCGCTCTCGTTATCTGGGGCGCCGACAAGATCGACGAGGGTCGGAAATGCTGAAGTCGTTTCGTTGGAGATCTTCGACTCGAAAAATTGTAGTATCGATGGAGGTGCGAATGGCTCGGCTTGTATGTCAAGGCCTGCTATTATCGATTCGTCAAAGGCCCATGATTGCATGTCAGCATTTTCCAACATATAGAAGCAGCCGTCATGGCAGGACCAGTTTGCCCACCCAAGCCACGTTCCAAGTTGCGCGAGGAGTGGTGTTAATTGATGGACATATCGCGCAGACAGAATCTCTAGTTTGAGCTCCTCTCGCAATAGATGTAGCGTGACCAGGATAGATACCAAGGCAGTCCGACGCAAGTCTGGATCTCGTGCAGTCGCTATTGCAGAGTATCCTTGATTACTGACCGCTGCTTGCCCTTGAGGAGACTTTAGGAAATCCCTGGCAGACGCGATCAATTCGAGGATGTGCGAGTTGCTATCCGGCATAGGCACTGCCGGCGTCTCGGTTTCCTTCTTTGACGACTTTGATCCCTGTGAGGAGACTGGCGTCGTAATCTTTTCATTTCTCATCCATTTCCAAGGTTGGAAATCCATCCATGAAGGTACCATGGAGCTGGGGCCACTTTCGATCCTTATCATCTCATCCCAGCTGTCGAGGTTTGTATTTGCGCCACTGCTTGACCTCAGCAGGCCGCCTTTGCGTCTCCTCTGTCTCGCAGTAGTCTCCATGGGCCGATCATTAACGAAGTTGACCGCCATGGAGAACAGCACAATGACCATTGCGTTCCATTCCTTGTCCGCCTTTTCATGGTCCCGGCCTGAAAGCCAGTGCATCACATCCCACCAATGCCGAAGTATCGACTCACCATACACATCAGAAGCAGGCAGCACGGCTTGGCATGCCCTCATCATGCGAGATACAAGAGGATCAGAAGGTTGAAGTTGGACCTCAATACGATGTCTTGTACCTCTCAGATCCACAACATCAACACGGCCCAGAAGCGTCGTTTGCTCCAGACGTGATAATCCCTTTGTTCCCTCGCTGATGACGCGCTTGAGACCTCCCTCTCGTTTTTGCTTCGGAGACTCATCCGAGTGCATAGGATAGCGGTCATGAAAGATCAGCGGGTTTGGAAGCTCGACCTTGCGGAGGGCCGTCCACGGCGCCTGTAAGGTCAAGGGATTCCCACTTCTGTCTAACACCAGAATCCGATCAACGGTCCCATCGCTAAGTTTCACAGCGTCTAGAACGCCTGAACGCCGATTAGCGCTGACTTTGAAATGATAATTGTCAGCATTAGGAGATCCTGGTGCACCAGCTCTTTGTGCGCGCTCCGACGGAGTTGCTTTGATATGGAAGAATATGAGTTCTCCGAGCTTACGATTCATGACGCACAAGATGAGGACACTGGCACCGGAAGAATCAGCTAGATCAGGGCCGGGGGCTTGCATTACGAAGGTTTGTAACGTAGGCCGGTCCGCAGGTCCTGAGGGAATTGAATGACCAATCGTGCTGCACGAAATGCTGTAGAGTTTTTGGAGCATGATATCTGGCCTGACGCCTTGATCAGCAAAGACTGGTCCTGGATCATCCAGTGCTTTGATTTCGCGAATGTCATCCAGATGGTTGAATGATTCGGTAGTGGGCAGCTCCTGTAAGTTTACCGAATCAAGACTTGATCGGATGTCAGATAGAGGTTTCGATCTTCCGCCAAAGCCCGCCAACCCTTGATCACGGCTCATCAGAGATATGCGGGTGCCAAAGGAAGGCTCACGACGGCCGCCTTTGGTATGCCGATCGGATGTTGGATCACCAAAGGTGGCTCGGCCCTGACTGCTAGCAAGGTCTGACCTAGCGAGCAAGGAACTGACCCGTCTGGAGGCCTTTGTGGAAGCGCCCGGGGTATCGAAGATGGATTCGAAGAGGCTTTCTTCTCCCTTGGATCTGGAGTCTTCAAGAGTTGTATCTGCGCTCGCCTGAGGAAAAGATTTTGCTACAGGGGTCGTTGCTCCAGTGCTCAAACGGCTCGCAAATGAACTACGCCTGCGGGAGCTGGTGCGGCCAAATCTTTTCGAACCACGTCCCGTGCGTCCATTCTCAGGGCTTTGATTCAGGTAGGTCAGGGCGTGGAGGCTGATGTTGTTCATTTCTTCATTTACGGTCACCGCCAAAACGAGGGGACTGCTCTGAAGTCCGTGCTCATCTCGCCGATCGATCTCGCTATGTGGTGATACATACAAGAGCCTATCCGCGGCGTGGAGATGACCAAAGGTTTGAGAAGTGGACCTCGCGTCCTGCTTTGTGACTACTCGGCCAACTTTCGCTAAAGGATCCAAGAGGCAGAAGATCTGTGGCGAGTCCTGAGCCTTGGGCTTTGATTGGAGTTCTTCTAACAAGGATGCCAGTGGGGATGCCCCACCTCTTGGGGTATTTGATGGTAATGCTGTGTGCGAACTTGCAAAACTCAGGGCTGGATTTGAGTTACTTGACTGAGAACCGACAAATGTATTTTGGGGCGGAGATGGGATGATGGGAGTCGGCTCTGGTGCTTGCTGAGTCTGAAGCTTTGATTGGAAGAGGATTCCGTAATAGGATGGAAATATTGACTCAACCTCAAGTGGTAGAGGAAGAATATGATTGGTATGGGAAAGGAAAAATACGCGAACTTGTGACTTGAGAACGACGACAAGGCCTCGACTTAGTTTTGATGAAAGATCTGATTCTGCTTTGAGAGTACCACCAGTCTTCTTTGGGCGTGAAGGCTCATTGCGCGAACGCGTGTCATTGCCCTTAGTCCTGACCTTCCTTACTTGGAGGTCTGCAGGCGGGGCGACCGCAGGCGAGTCGTCCTCTTGAAACGTGTCGTTCTCGCTGTCTACCTCATCGTTACTTGGAGAAGCGAAGTTGGTAAAGGCAGCCTGTGTGATAGGTTCATTCTCAATGTCGAAGCGAAAGACGCGCTCGATGACTCCAGCTCTGGACCAGACAACACAGTACTCCGTCGTCAAAAGCTCTTCTTCGGTAAAGCCACCCCTGGAGCTTTTCACCGACAAAGTTTGCCATCGATACGCGCTCTCCGGCGGGTTGAGTGGAAGGATTCCTTCTGACACGAGAAATGGCACCGCAGATGGTTTGTGGATGCCCAGTGATTGAACGGAGGCCATGACCTACCGTCTCCATACCAGAACGGAGCTACCTGCATTACTCACCTTGAAGTTGGAAGTATTTGACTTGGACAATCTCATGTCAAGGTGTCCTAGCAGAGTCCAACACAGAAATCGCTGGTGTTTACACATTCGTTTTCAAAATCCGGCTACAGACTTGGCATAGTCCTAGTAGGGCGGTCCATAGGGAGAAAGAGGCCATTTGAAAAATAAATTGAAAAAAAATTCAAACATCAATATTCTGCGACAAATATAAATGAGCCGTAATAAGGGGTCTTAGTGCCTAAGGGCCTACGGGCCACCTCCAGCGGGGTATCCCCCTAGCCCGCAGCAGCTAACGTAACAGGCCTAGTAAGACCGTGATTTGGATGAAGAACCTGAGAGCTGAGCAAGAGATCCGTCTGTCTGAGGCATCGCTCAAGACACGCATGCCCCCACCATAACAGGCCCAAAAACACCGCGTTTGCACCTCACCTACATACAGCTATGCCCGGCCCTCGTATGCTCCCACCATGACAGGCCCAAAAATACCGCGTTTGCAATGAAGAATCCGAGAAGTAAGCAAGAGCTCCGTGAATCAGAGGCATCGCTCAAAATACGAATACCCCCTTTGCCCGGCCACCGTATACTCCCATTTATACAGGCCAAAAACACCGCGTTTAGGATGGAGACCCTGAGCCCTAAGCACGAACCGAAAAGGAATCCGGTAGTGTTCCGACCTCGTAATAATAATGTTGGCTGGATGCGTACCTTGTAGGGGGTCCCGCCCCGGAGGTAGCCCTTAGACCCTTAGGCCCTAAGGCCCCTTATCACGGTTTATTTGCATTTGTCGCAGAATATTGATGTTTGAATTATTTTTCAATACATTTTTCAAATGGCATCTTTCTCCCTATGGACCGCCCTACCTAGGCCAAGATTAGCGCCCACCTTCTGACGTCAGACCCTCAATTTGCGCACAAAGTTTTGCATAGCGTTTGAAGCCAAATTTTTCTCTACTCGCACAAGATGTCAACCTTTAAGCAGGTCTAGCTTGACATATCCTTCTGATGTCTAGCCCATCATGCCTCAGGAAGAGAAGCACCGTGGCCGCCGTGAAGCTAAGAAAAGAAAGCGCGACGAAGAAGAGCCTTGGTCAGAGAGCAAACGGCAAAATTTGGATAAAGACGTCGAGATCATCGTGGACGATGACCATCCCAAGGACCTTCACCAGGCTCTTGATAGATCCGATTATACAGCTCAAGATCTTCCGTTCTACGGACTACTAGATGAACAAGAGCAAGAATATTTCAAAAGCGCTGATTCAGTAATCGAATTGAATCAATTCAATGACTCAGAGGAGAGAGACTTGTTCCTGTCCAACGTCTTCAAAGAGGCTGATGGGAAGGAGCTCAAAATCGCCAACAGTCAGTCTTGCTCGAGAATCATGGAGAGACTGATTTTGCTTTCGACACCGGCCCAACTGAAGGCTATTTTCCAGAAGTTTAATGGACAGTGGGTACCATAGCGTGGTAAAGCTTTGATATACGCGACTGACTGCAGGCAGCTTCCTGAATCTCATACAGCACCGCTTTGCATCTCATTGCTGCGAAGCTTTGTTCCACAAAGCAGCTTTCATCGCTAGTGAAGAAGCCTCGCTCGAGATGGAATCATCGCCTTCTATGGAGAGTATGTTCTTGAACCTTGTCAGCGAACTCAAGCCTCAACTGGGATTTCTGGTTTCTGACACGTTTGCCTCCCATCCACTTCGCGTATTGCTTGCAATCTTATCAGGAATGCCCCTTGAGGCTTCTAGAACGACGAGCACGTTGCAAAGCAAAAAGAAGGAACACATCTCCGTTCCCCAGACCCTAGCGAAGGCTTCAGAAGATGAGAAGACACGCTTTGTACCAATGTCGTTCTCGAATGCCTTAGACGAGATCCTGCGCATGGGCATGGCCGATCTCGATACCAGCTCTCTCCGTGCTCTATCCACACAGCCTGTCGCCAACCCTGTCCTGCAGATCATGTTGGAGCTGGAGCTCACAAGATCGGGAAAGAAGGATGCGAAAAACCCTGATTCGCTCTTCTGCAAATTACTACCCGATGATCCACTCGTGGAAGGCACCGAAAGTGCTGCATACTTTGAGCATTTACTCTATGATCCGGTAGGCTCACGATTACTCGAGGTGATCATAACGCACGCACCCGGTAAGACGTTCAAAGCCATTTATAGAAATCTCCTTAGTGAAAGAATTGGTATCGTTGCCAGGAATGAGACTGCTGTTTTTGTCGTTATCAAGGTCATTGAGCGTCTGAGCAAGGATGACCTGCGGACGGCCATGAGATACATCGTCGACAAACTTGACGTGCTAGTCAAGCGGTCGCGAACCATCATCATCAAGACTTTGATCGAGCGCTGTCGTGCGCGAGAGGTCGATGTGCAGCCAATCGCGGATTCCTTCCAGACATTCTATGGCTCTCAGCTTCCTCAGACCATTACAGAGTTACTTGAGATAGGCAACAACGACACCGCCGACATGTCAGTCGACCGACGAAAACAGCTCGAGAGCCATGATTTTTCCAAAACCCACATCTCGCTCCTTTTCCAGTCGATGCTGGAATTACCCTCCCCACTGAGAGATCTCTTCAATGACGCCTTATTGCAGATTTCTACACCAGATCTGATATCCATGGCCAAAGATCGAGCTGCATCCAGAGTACTCCAATTAGCGTTGACTTGTAAAGACCAGACTATTGGGTTCCGTCGCCTGCTCATGAAACGCTTCGCTGGCACTCTTCCAGGTCTAGCCACGCACATTGTTGCATCTCATTTAGTGGACGCTATGTGGGAAGGATCATCCGGCATGAAGTTTGCCCGGGAGACGATGGCTGAGGAACTGCTTCGGGATGAAGCGTCGATCCGAGACTCCATACCAGGTCGGGCTGTTTGGAGAAATTGGAAAATGGACCTTTACAGAACCAGACGCAGGGACTGGGCTGACGAGAGTACCAGTGGAGGCAAGACTGACATAGAACTTGCCAGAGACCGGCATGCTGCGGAGAAGTCGAGACATCAGCAGAAAGCAGAGGCTTTCTTGAGAAGGCCACCCCACCAGAAGCGTGTTGTTGAAGCGTGAGTGGCCTCATACGGACGGAACGATAGCAGCCTTCATTCAAGCAAAATCCGATAAAACAAGCATACTTCCTCCTACCGTAAATACGCAGCTCCAATTCTCAATTCGTGGAATACGGCTTGAAAGTCTAGGTGAGTCCTTTGTAAAGCGGAATGAGTTGGTCACACACTCAAGAAGTGCTGCCATTCGCTATGCCTTCGGTCCATCTGATTCCTCGCCTGCTACTGGAACTCATTGCACGGTAATAGTCCACGAGCGCAATTTTTCAAATATACAAGGAGGGTAACTTGGGATTCGCTTCTATCGTAACATGAACACTTTCAGGGTTTGAGAGACATGAGTTATGGATCTGGAAGTATGAAATCCTTCCATCCCCTCAATCGATTTCGTTGCCCCTTTGTCTTCATTCTTATTTTCTGTCCCTGTTGCTTCCTGCGAGGATCATCTGGAAAGGTCTGTTGACGCACGAAATGATCCATCCTTACCAGAGATTTACAAAATCATCTTCGACTGGACTGTCGATGCCTTAACTAAAACCTAAGACGCTCCAAATCAGACAGCCTTGTACTCTGCATGAACAACTCCTTACATCGACGAGGTTCTGCGACCGCATAGCAATGCCTGGGTACCGCAATTCGCAAAATTGCACAAGCCTACGGCTACTCCGATCAATGAAGCTGGCCTCGCCTTCGCACTAGTACCAGATACGGATAACTTTGCAGCGGAAAAGGTACCTCTGGGTTCTCGCTTCCAGATGATCCCAAAACCAGGCATCTCTGAAGAGACCGGGCTGCTACATATCTGTTCTACTTCGTCTTTCTCAAGAGTCGGCATTCTCTTCCCTTCGCGCTTCTTCCGCACGATTTATCTCCCAGCTATGTCACCCTTACCGTAACACGAAAATTCCTTCTACTTGATTAGGTCTTGTATATGAAAACACGAGGTGCCTGGTTTTTGCCTTGAACGTACTGTTCCCGCGTAGCATCTATCGAATAGCCAATGCAATGGTCCAATGTGATCCTACTGATTTGTATGGTCAAGTGCCATAACCCATGAATATTGCGACTATCATTCTACTTCTCCTTCATTTAAAAAGACATGATCCCGGTCAAAGGCATCATGTTACTCTGCAATGGCTCCCATGGTAGACACTGCCCATGGCGGACGCTGCCTGTGTTAATTCTATCTGATAGATGCGCCTAACTTGTTAGTAACTCATCAATGTTACCCCCTTGGCCTCTACGTTATGCTACTGCTTTTCTATCATCTTGGGAGCTGGTGGAGCAGCTGAAACGGCCTGACGGGGAGCTTGCGTGGGTGGCTTTTATGGATAGCGTAATTACATGAAATCCACATTACCGCAAATAACTCTCGTGACCTCGTCGATGGGCTTGATCTTAAAAATCATTTTACCAGTAGGCAAATACTAGTTTATAATCACCACAAGCAACCCCTGAATAACGTAATCCGTGGATGTCATTCTCTCAGAATACGTTCCAACCATAAAATCATGTTTTTGGGCGATTGCTACTCTAGGTCGATACATTTCTTTCCCAGGACCCCGAGACCAGCAATGGGAGATTCCGAAGATTGTGCTCCCGATTCATGCTTACGGAAGAAGCATGTGCATTCTTGACGCTGACTGCAGCCCTCAAAATGGGTTCTTCCCTAGGACTCACACGCGTTATGTGGACTGTCAGAGTTTCACTGCAGAGGATTCCGCCACTGGTCCACAAGGCCGCATGACCAGCTCGTAAATTGTGCTGCATCTTTCGGGATTCCCATATCTCGAGAAGCAAGATAAAACTGCATTCTTTGCTTGTAGATTTCAAAAGCATAAGACGCATATATCACACGATTTGTGGGTTGAATGATTGATTGAGTAAAATTTATGGGAGGAATTGCAAAAAGTGCAGATTTCAGTGCCAAGACCCGCGCTAACCGGATTTTGACGTATCTGAGTACTGAGCAACAAAAGAGTGGGACTGAGGCAAATGCAGGTCGACAATAAATATGCTTGATCATGGAAATTGGAAAGGAGTGGTCTCTGGCGGATCTGGTTAAGTGCCAGGGTCTGACTCAAGCACGCTACGTAAGTGCCAAGAGCCAGCAGTCAGCCTCAGCTTCTTCGGTCGAAGTGCAGAAGGGTGCAGATTTGAGACCGTAGAAAACATCGAGGACCACAATTTTCCTGCCAGGTGAGCACCGCGACTTTCCTCTCCATCCTTCCATCATGGCCGGTCCCGCACCCCAAGCATTTGGAAATTTGCGGCAGATCTGCTGCTCGCTTGATGGGCATAAGATGTTCACTCGTAATTCCGTGTCAGGTCCTTCGATCCCACCATTGCCGGATGTACAGCATCCCCCACTTCCCCAACCCGTCGAACATCAACTGGCAGGCCAGTCACAGCTATGCCAGCAATGCTGGAGGACCCCACAGCGCCGGTCGTATACCGTACATCAGGCGCGCCGCCATATCCCACCCCATCCGACACTACAGTCCCGGCCAATATAAACACTCGCCAAGTCACCCTCCGAGATCGAATCACGATAGCCTCGTTGATTCCCCTTGCTAGTGTGACTTCAATACCTCCTCGACTCCTGAACTACCTCTGCAATCAATTGAATCTCGAGATAGAAAAGGGCGATACATATCCTATGACACACTCCATGCCGTTACACACCTTCGGCACCTACTGGTTCCAGAATTTCGGCGCCATCATGTTCTTGGGAGAACTCAGCGATATGAGGGAGGTTGCCATCGAGGAGCAAGAGGGCGCTAGATGGGAGGAGAAATGTCTAGGCAGCTTCTACATCAAGCCGAATTATCCTGGGAGGAGCAGTCATGTGTGCAATGGTGGGTTCTTGGTGACGGAGGCAGCTAGAAACAAAGGAGTTGGGAGATTGATGGGTGAAGGATATCTTGAGTGGGCTCCGAAATTGGTTTCTGTCCCATGGGGATTATACCAAGTCCCTTGCTGACTGCTTTCAGGGCTACTCTTACAGCGTATTCAATCTCGTCTACGAAACTAATGTTGCCTCATGTCGTATTTGGGATGCTTTGGGCTTCAAGCGGATAGGCCGAGTGAAGGGGTGTGGGAACCTCCGATCCCATCCGGAAGAGCTGGTCGATGCCATCATTTATGGACGAGACCTCGGTCCAGACGGGGAAGATTATGTCTCCGAGGAGCGCTTCGAGAAGATTCGATTTTATCTAAAACACGGCAAATATCCCAATGGCGCCGATCGCGCTGAGAAGAGTCGTTTGCGGAGTGCCGCTACCCACTACAAGCTGCTCMCTGCCGAAGACGGCGACGAACGAGAAGATAGTGAGCGGTTGATGTTGAAAGACAAGGAAGTCATCAGTGACCCGCAGCGCCAGTACGAGATCGCCCGCAACATTCACGCCAATCAGCACGGCGGGATCAACAAGACCACCGCCACCATAGCCGAGAAGTATCATTGGGTTCGGATCAAGGAAACTGTCAGCCTCGTCATCAAGAATTGCTCCGAATGCAAAGATACCACCCAGAAGAGCCCCGTTGTCCGCCCGCCCGCCTCTGCCACTCCCGAGTATGCCAACACCGCCTCCAAACGACAAAGATCCACAGCCCCCACCCCTTCTGTGGGAATGGTCAATCAACTCCTCCATTTCGAGGAAACCTCTGCCTCGGGCGTTCCACGCACCCAGCCCGTCGCAAACACCCGTTCCACCCAGCAAGCTTTTCATCAAGCCGCCGTCGCACCAGTCGCCCACATGCGGCCCGTAACCGAAGACTATTCGCATATTCCGCTAGACCCCCAAATCATGCAATCTCAATCTCGTGACCACTACCAGCAGCATTCCTCCCATCCCGACAATTTCGAAGATGGCCTGCGACAAGTTGCTGAATCTTTGCGAACTGCCGGGGACAGGATGGAGGTTGACAATGACAACGCGCAGTCTCAGGTACCCGACACTAGATTGGCAAGTGAAAGGCACGTCAGGCAGGGGGACGACCCATTGGCGTATCAGGACGCGCAAGGGGCAATGCATGAATTGAGGAGGCAACGCAGTGGAAATAGGCACCCATCGATGCAGGGGATGGATCTGGAGTCCGGGCAGGGCGGGTCATGAACACACTTCAGGTGGTTTGAATCTGGCCGTTGAATACATGCTTGGGCATGAGGGTGGCGGATCTGCATGCAAAGGGGCATGACAGTGGCGGTCCACGGGCAGGGAAACCGCTTTGAGTGAGGAGATTGGTTAAGTCTGGCATAGGTCAGGCAGGACATCTTTGGCACAGATCGGACAGGAGGTCCTCCAGACTAGGTGAAGCCATATGCATTTTCATTGTGATCTTTCTCCATACCTATAACTTCACAATCTGGTCCAGAATTATGGTCGCACGACCTTCACTGTTGTTTCACTCCGGAGAGTATGAGCCGAGAGTGCCGCCAGTATGAATAGCCGCGCCTGCCATTGACATTTTCTACTGGCACGAGTCATTGAAGTACAGCAAAATCATCAGGAAAGCACCTATTATCAGCAGACTGGATGAGATCGTAAGTAAAGAGATGACAAGATGCCGTCATGTTCAGCTGTTCTATTAGTCCATGCTGTCCCTCTTCTATCGCTCGACGTCTTCACAGAATCTCTCGACCTTCTCTCCAGCTTCTTGCATATCCTTACAAACGTCATTGCGAATCGCAAAAAAAATGAGAATGCAGCTATCCCTCGTCTGCCCATCCGAGGGTTAGTTGCGGACCCTGTCATGTTGAGGTCAAGAAGGCAGCGCTCGAGGCGAGGAGATTCTCTCGCTTCCTGATGCCGTAAGATGACGAAACCCCGAGATGCTTTCATTGTTTAAGACGAATCAAGACTCCTGGTCTCTGCTGCAAGACCTTCTGACCAAGAATGTCGCATGTATTCTCGGATCTATTGGGTGGGGGCCAATGACTTCCATCGTAGTGTTTGTATGTCTCGCGGGCTCATTTGCACACGCGCAAGTGGAAAGCAGCGCAAGTAAGACCCGGCAACGATCCGATCTTCACGCATAGGAGGCTCTCGTTCCCAAGTCTTGCAGGCACGCACTGCACGATCGACTGCTGCAAGTCACACCGGATCAATATGAAGTGGACTTGCACTCCAAATCTCCTTCTGATCGCCCTCACCAGCGCCGCCCCATTACAAAACTCTCCATTCCTCGAAGCTAATGTACTTCCCTCTCTTCCCTCTGTTCCTCCCAAATCACCCCAGCTCCACCGTACTAACCATCTGCGCGAACAGTTTGACGACCTGCAACCCGGCACACGTCTTCAACGCACGCCCTACAAATCCCTGCAGTTCTCCGGCCTCATCGTCAAAGACAAAGGCCCCCGCGCCATCTTCCCGGACACCGAACCCAACTACGCACTCCAATACTATGACCCTGCGCCACGAGGCCCCCTCATGTCCGTCGAAGGCACCGGTGCCTCGTACTTTGACTTGAACGGCTTCGCCGCGGGATGTCTATGGGATACCACAAAATCCGGCGTCGGCGCGGGAAATTTGTCGACTGCTCCCCTCCCGCCCGTCACTGGCACCGCGGGTGAAATAAGCCCGGCAACCGGGTCTTTGAACAATGGCACAGATAGCCTAGACGCGGCACACTACCCCTGCATCAAATGCACGATCGTGATAAGGTGCCAGCGAGCCTCGGGGGCCCAGGTGCGGTATTCGGTGGACTGGCGGCCGGGCACGAGCTGGAGCAGCAACATTATGGCGCGGTACTTTGGGCTTGCGACGGGTTGGAAGGGGTTGAGCTTTTGCAATGTAAGGGTTACCTCGGCACCCGTGGACGTCGAAGAGATTATCTTGGTGCTAGATTCGATTCAGTATCGGTTGAATGATGATCAGGCGGCGGGGGGGAGGCCGGCAGTCGATGTTACGTAGGGTTGGGGGAACGGGGATGCTGAGGTTGGTTCCATGTATAGGGGGAAGCAGGTTGCGGGCTTGGGATATCTCAAGCCGAGAATCATGGGGTCAGGAGGACTGTTGGCTCTTCTTTCAGGGGGGCTGCATCGATTGCTGTGCTGAACCTGCAAGCGAATGGCTGATGAAGGGTCAGACAAGGTTAAGGATGACAGCCTGACAGGGGAGAGTAGTGCTTCCTTAGGTCTTGCTGGTTTATTCCCTTACGGGCGTTCCTTGCCAGTTGCAATTCCACTGACCAATGATGTGAAAGTGAAGATTGAAGCAATTCCAATTGATTTTTTACATGACTGCTTGGGTACTCTTGATATCGAGCCTGCCATGGGGGTGGCAAATATGTTTGGTCTCAGCCTCAGCTGACCACCAGTGCAGATTGGGATTAGCAGTTATGCAGCACTCCTTCATTTAATACATTGACCCACACCTCCTTAAGAGTTCTGACGATCTTCGAGTGAGATATACACATTCCTGAGCAAGAAATAATGCCGCGAGGTGCCACCAAGCTGTCGCAACCGCCTGAGAAGGATGTCGTGATGTTACGGACATCAAAGATCTGAGTGCTATTGGTAGTCGTTCATCACATACATTGAGTTTCGCATACTTTTTGGAAGAAGTCCAAGGTGCATGGTTCCATTCTGTGAATTTCCATATGAAATAGTGAAAGACCAAAAAAGCAACGATGGGCGCCGTACTCAGCCTCCACGACGCCAACAGCGCAAGATGCAGGAATTCGCCAAAACTAAACGCGGCCAGAAGATGATGAACTCCAAGAAGGTGGTCAAGTATCGGGAAAAGCGGCTGAAAGCCATGCAACCCGACGTCGACAAGCGGCTCCGGGAGGAGGGCGACCACACGAGGGGTGAGCAAGTCTGGTTCTCACGACACATCTCCAACGGCCGTCTGAGGCATTGGGTCCTCATGACGCACGGCAACAAGTACGAGCTCCGGCGCAGTGACCATATTGATCGTGCAGGCGGTGGCGGAGGGGGAGAGGAGCGGGCCGGCAGTCAGAAATTCACCTACCACGTCAGCCCCTTCACCATCGACGAGCAGAAACGGTCGGCCGCGCTGACAGAAAACGCCCTCCCGGACGTGGACGGCTTCTACGTCTGCCTGATCGGCTGGACGAGCAAGACCAAGGCCGAGGTCGACGCCGCGTGCCGGGACGTGCAGGCCCAGTTCCCGGAGTACAACATCCTCTGGGCCAACTGCCAGCACTTCCTGAAGATGCTGGCCGACCGGATCGTGGACGCGGGCCACGCCAGCGATTTCGGCTGGTTCGCGAGCAATACGAAGAGCCGGTATCAGAAGACGCAGGCGCTGATGCCGCCGCCGCTGGAATTCTTGTTGAAGATGCAGAGGCAGATGCAGGCGGCGATGCAGACGCAGATGGCCAACCAGCAGGTGGCGCTGCAGAATCAGTTGCAAGGGCAGATTCAGCAGCAGACGCAGATGCAGATTCAGAATCAGGTCCAGATGCAGATTCAGAATCAGATTCAGATGCAGATACAGAGTCAGATTCAAATGCAGATGCAGAATCAGATGCAGATGCAGATGCAGAATGCTGGAGGGATGGGTACGTGATGAAGGGTGGTTGAATGGAAACGAATCGATTGCGAGAGTATGGAACGTAGATGTGCTTATGATGAGGCACACCGGCAGCTACTAACTTTTAGGACCTGCATAGTTTCTCAAAAATCAAGGAGATGATGAGCAGGGCCAGATAGGGAATAGAGACTCAAATGCTGTGTTTTGAGGCCATCTGTCATTGCTATAACATTTCCACCGCCTTCATTACAAGTGGAAGGTTTGCGGATCCGAGCGATGCCTGGATACGATGCGTCTTAAATCTTGGATGTCACAGAGTCGAGTGACAGGCAAGCTCTCGATTGACATCAGAACATCGACGAGATTGGCATAGGAGAACATATAATGCTTCGAAGACACAGATGGTCATGGAGAAAGCCACCCGCGTTTCCCGCGCGTCAAAATTCAGGAACCTCAGGTTCTCAACTCGCAGCTCTTTGACATCTCTGGGTTGAGGCTGTCAAAATGGGCCGCTGGGATTCGGACTCAGAGTCTCGACCTGTATCGAGTACAGCTGATGGTCATCGAAGGGCGAGAAGAAGTCCACAGGATGAAAGAGATCTTTCACCCATGACGTCAAAACCTCGCAGCAGTCTGCCATCGAAAGCATCAAGAGAAGTGGGGAGGCAGCGTGCTTCTGAAAGCCTATCGCCGCGAAGTGATGGAAGAGATGTCGATGATCGTCGCCAGCATCGACAATCGTACCGAGACCGTGACCGCGACAACGATAGCACCTCCCCACCACCGCGAAAACGCCGGCGCTCATACCAATCCCCAGGCTCGCAATCTGCACGCACACGCTACCGCAGTAGGAGCCGCTCTCCTGCGCCATCTCGTCGTTATCGTCGTGACTATGATCCTCCTCGCCGGTCACGCTCACCCTCACGCTCTCGGTCTCCACCCCGCATAAAGAAAGAATCCTCCTCCCACACTCAACATCGGAAACGCTCCCGCTCTCCTCGACGTATAAAGCAAGAACCCTTTCCCCACGATCAAAAGTCCAAGCGCTCTACCGCGCCTCTCCCCTCTCAATCCTCTGCATTCCAGGGCACCACCACCACCGCCCAGGGCAAACCGCCGGAAGAGAAACAGGCACCCAACTACGCCCCCTCAGGCCTCCTCGCCGCCGAGACCAACACCGTCGGCACCACCGGCATCGTCCTGAAACACAACGAGCCCCCCGACGCGCGCCTCCCCTCCGCCACATCCGCGCCCTGGCGCCTCTTCATCTTCAAAGACAGAGACCTTCTCGAGGAGCTGAAGCTGTACGAGCGGACCAGCTGGCTCGTGGGGCGCGAACGGCAAGTCGCGGATATCTTGACGGAGCACCCAAGTTGCAGCAAGCAGCACGCGGTGATGCAATTCCGGTACACGGAGAAAGCGGTGGGGGAGTATGGGGACAAGCGGGGGAAGGTGCGGTTGTATGTGATTGATCTGGAGAGCGCGAATGGGACGTGGTTGAATGGGGAGAGGATCGATGGGAGGAGGTATGTGGAGGTGAAGAGTGGGGATGTGGTCAAGTTTGGGGACAGTGCGAGGGAGTATGTCGCGCTGTTGCCGCCTAAGGAGTGAGGGGAATAAAAAATACTGGAAACAAGTAATGGAGTGGGTCATCTTCCGTCTCGAGATTGGATTAGGCGGAAGATGCCCGAATTGTTACGTCTTCCTTGCTACAGAAAGGTCCGTCGCCGGCGCTCACCGGCTGCCTCCAATGAATCATAGCCAGTGATATTCAGATTCATTGGGTATTCGTCAAAAACAGACCAGTTACTGTTCGTAGGGGGGGCGACAAAGACCAGGCACAAGACAATATAGGCGCAATAATGTCAGGCATGAGCAGAAAGTTGGCGGCACACCCCAGATATGGGTCATGACAGTGGCAGCGGAGAGCCTGCAACATACCAGCGTATCAAAGACACAAAGCTACCACATTAAAGGTCTCAATCCCTCGCCGAGAGGTTGGTCAGAAGCTGTCTAATACTATGATACATCTTTTCGTCTTTTCACAGTCGTAAAACCTCACCGGGCGCCCAGCAGCAACAGCGGGCCAACGTGTCTCGGAATGTTGAAGCCAAAGAGGCTGATGAGCCACAAGACCACATACACAACCGCTGGTGAGAGGAGCAGCTCGGTATGATGCAGAAAGGGCAATGCTTTGAAGGAGTCAGCCAAGTTTGTCAAGGTGGCAGGATACTGGGGCAGGATCGGCGTACCATTATACCCGAGGAAGGAAACGGTGGTGTAGTAGCCCAAAGCCACAAAGTACAGCGTGTTGCCGAAGAAGAGGGATACCCTGGGAGCAAAGAACATGAATGTCAGCCATGAGGTACGGTTCACTTGATGAAGCACGTTAGAAGGAGGGGTGGAGGGGGCGCTGACCAATTCTCCCGCGATATCAGCGGCCACAGCACGAACTGCACAACATATAACATCACCCACACGGGGAAGAACGCTCGTATCGCTACCTGTGTAAACCCCCACACAAAGCCGTTAGCATTTCGATCATCTCTTTTCTCCCCCCTCTTCCACTTTCAAATTTTCAATCTTTTCCCACTCACATCAAAACAATACCCAAATTCCACCGCATCTCCTCCCCTCCCCCCCACCCCCCCTTGTCCTCCCTCCGCACTGTCCGCCTGCGGAAACAAACCCCTTCTCCGCCTTCCTACCCCGGGCAACACGCTCCTCAGGGCCTCCACCCCGCCGGGGCCCAACAGCTTCCCCACCAGAAAATATGCAGCCGTGGCGATGACGAGGCTGGCGAGTAGGAAATGCACGAAGATGAATAGAAGGGTGAGTCGTATGGTGGCGCCCACGGAGGACGTGTAGGCGATGCCCCAAGCCAGACCGGTGAGGAGGAGGAAGAGGGAGAGGAGGTAGGTGAAGGAGGGGTCGGCGCGGTGGTAGGTGTTTTTGGTTTGTTTCTGTTGGGGGAAGGGGGAAGGATGTTAGCAGGGTGGTCTTGAGTCTCGTTGGGGCGATGGCCGGAGAGGTTGAAGGGAGAGGATGGTGGATTGGGCTGGAGGAAGCGCCGCGGGTGAGAGTGGATGAGGGGTCTCGGGGGAAGAAGGACGTACATGGTGATATATCGAGCGAAACACCTTCTTGGGCGCAATCAGCAGCGTCGTCATCTCCCAGACCGCGAGCTCGAAATCCATCTGCGGGAACTTGAAGAGCCTGTGAGGGCGCGCGTGTAGTCAGCATCCCAAACTCTTCAATTTCACAACCATGCGATTCCTTCTCCTTTACCATCTCAAGCCTTGCTGCTAGATGGCCGCTGTAAAGCAGCTCCCCTTCCACGCTTTTGCGGAGCAGCCTAATATAACCCCCAAAACCCCCCCGCCTAATACGAGTATGAGAATCCCGTACCTCTTGAAAAACCGCGGCATCCGCAGCTGCACATCCGATGTCCGCCCCACACTTGAAGTGGCTCCGAATGTATTGGGCGTTCCATGCTGTCGGGGAAGCGTGATGGTCGGGTTCATCGGGGGCGGCGGAACTCGGTGGGTGTGGCGGTGATCGGTTTGAAGAGGGTTGGGAGGTGTCTTGGTGATGTGGCTACAGGATGCTGTGGATTGGCTGCGAATAGATGTACCATCGAAAGAAGCTGTTGGAAGAGGGGATATGGTTGGTTCTTGACCGTTTGGACAGAAATCGCGAGGAAAGGCTGCAACGTCTGCCAAGACTTTGGAGCCGCACAGAAAAATCTGACCAATTAGGTGAGCATTGAAAGTATATGTAGCCCTTTCTTTCAATCAATTAATTGAACTATTCAGGTATGGCCAAGATATGAAAGATGAAGAACATAGGTACTGCTCTAAACAATCTCCTCCTCTCGCATGTCACGATGGTCACTGAGTGCTGTCATCTTCGTTTCCGACGTGACGTCTCGAGTGCCTGGTGGTATCATATCAGGATGGAGATTTTGACTGTCCTCACTGAGCTCATAAGCCTCCTTGCCCTGCCTTGATCTAATGCGACCTCTCCAGTTCGATTTATCTGATCCATAAGACGTGTACTGGTGTCTTGCCCTTCGTCTGCTCGATCTTCCCGTGGACGGCAGAAGCGCCCTGTAGACTGGCAATGCTGAGACGATGACGGCCACTGTGGGCTCCAGGGCGTCAAAGTTCGTCGCCTGTTGCTTCACGCCCCCTCCTATCCCCAATGCAAGGCGGCAAATATCCAGAACGATTACCACGACACCAATCGAGAATACGACCACGAGTCCCAACCTCTTACCGGTCGTTATCTGGAGTCCTTTCAGCATCCACAAGGGCAGCACCATGACTGGAGATTGTGAGCAATCCATTACCATCCATGGATCATTTGGTACTGTACCTGCAATGTCTGAGGATATGTTGAGTGCAGCCGTGACCTCGGCATAGTGGTCCTCGATTACCGACGCTTTTGCTGAGAAGCATGATGCTGAGATAGGAGATAGGTGGGTAAGTCAAGCTCAACAGAATGTTCCCAACGGTTCTCGGTACACTTACAGAGGGCAAACAGCCGACCAGGAGTTTCACAGGTCCAAAAGGCAGAGAGAAAGCTGGCCAAGAAACAGACCACCGTGTAGATGGTAACACCCCACCAGTATCTCGTGAACATTCTGTTCACTCCGAATAGTTGCCGGTAGAAGAGAAGGAAGGTCGCCTTCACGGTGTAGATAACCACATAGAATAACAGTATGGCGGCAAATTCGAACCTGAGGAACCTCTCCAACGCTGCAGATGAAGGCTTAGGTCCTTCGTGCGCCGCATAGAGCCCGATTTCCTGGATCAGCGGATACAGCTTGGAACAAATAATAGAGAAGACGATGAGGACGATGGCGGCAGACCCATGAGTGCAGTCATCCCAGTAGAATCTTCCAATCGTTTGTTTGCGGACAACAAACCTCCCCAAGCTGAGCAATGTCGCCACGCCTGTGAAGGTCCAAATCAACGCCTATGGAGATTGCTTCAGTCAGATTGAGCTCCAAGATGGAAGAACATTGAGATTCCCTTGGGAGGCCTACGGACCAAGAAATTGGTAGTGGAGAAGTCCTTTTCTTTGACACGCTGTTCAGCGCGGGTACTGATGAGTGCCATTCTTCTATTCGCAAGCACAAGGGCCGATTCAGGTTATGGGCTGCTGCTGAGCTGCCTCAGTGGATATTCCACGAGGGAGGATATGTAGGTCCATGCTCTGAAGTTTGACGAGACGTTCCTCGGGATCTCAAATCTTTTCTAGATGGACAGGTGGCTATCTGGCACAGCAGACAGGCACAGACTACATGCCGGCAATTCCTTTGCTACGCCAGAAGAGCTGCGTCGCCACATTACTGTACCCTCCAACTCCGGATACGTCCGCCGGCTTCTAAGATGTTCTGATGGAGCAATACTGAAGGACGGAAATGCTGACAAATCATTGAGAGGTGCAAATGACTTCGTCTCACCAGATCATCGCTGGCCTCGGCCATCATCTCAGAGGCGCAGTCTCTGCAAGGTGTGATCGGTGGTGTGGGGGTTCGTATTTCTGCAGGCAGCCTAATTCGGTACCTTCAAGCAGGCTGGAAGCTATGGCGACAGCGATAGGCTCGTAATTTGCGCAATGGGCAAACACATGCGGTCACCCATGGCCGTACATTGTCTCCCATCGGGCAGAGCCATCCGGAGATCAAGCCAGTGCCAACGGGCCTTCCCTTCCTCCCTTCCTGGCCTTCCCAACCTAGCGGCCCAATCGGAGAAGATGGTGAGCTGCCGGCTTGCAGCGCTGATCTTAGAAGAGCCCGAAAACGAAAAGCTCAATACGGACATGCTGCCTTACTGCATGAGGCGCGGGCGGAGATTCCAGGGTGCACATGCTGGCCTAAAAGCTCCGACTTTCAGAGTCACACCCCACCATCCTGCACACGATACTATCCTTTAGCATGGACAGTTCTTACCTGACAATTCAAACGGATCTTCTGTTTTGAGTCATTGAGCCCTAGCAAGGTACTTGAACTCCAATCAGCAGCCTTGGCATGGAAACATGATCACTGTGCAGCTGACGACATGTCAAGCTTACGCCACTGCGATCTTCCCCACCATCAAAGAGGAACAGCCCAGTGATACCGATCTGGGCCTCTCAAAGCACGCTTTCACCACAGTGTCTATGCCATTGGACATGACGTAAAACAGGATTTGCTTCATCATACATACATAGACGCATGTAATAGTCCACCCTGCTCTTGTCACCTGATGCACAAGGCTCCACGCCGCCATCAACAGCAGGACCCGCGAGAAGGGCATCGACTTCTTGCGCCAACGTTACTAGCAATGACCGTGTCCCGGGCCAACAAACCCCTGGGGCGCCGGCCTTGACGGGCTGACGAAGAATGTCGTCTGAGGCATGTCCTACGTCGAAGACTCGACCCTGGACGACGTGAAGACCGAGATCCTTGGGAAGAGTCTGATTTACCGGCTCGCCGGCTTTGCCCGAGGTGTACCCGATCCAATATCAAAATCTCGCCACCCGAGCCAAGCCTCACATGGCAGCCGTCCGAAAGCGGCAATTCTGCCATCACCACGGCCACGATGGTGGTGACACTTCCACCACACCTTTCCTCTTCGGGATCAAAACTCGAGTCCTCCAGCGTCGAACCTTGGGGACGTCTGAATTGCTTTTTTGGATCTGGTGCAGGCTTGTGATGCGGGTTGTTCGCCACAATTGTTGCCACACTTGCGGAGATACCGTGTGAGTCTCTCTCTACCACGCACTTCACAGTGTCCTGCGTTGCAACGAGGAAAGATTGGAATTCACGAGCCCCAAAAGCGCTCATCCTTTGATGGATCATGGATGAGATGAGTAGAGTCAAGTCTGCGCAATCATTCCCAGCTCGTCGCCATATCAAAGCCCCCAAAATCCATACTGCTCCAATCGAAATCATGCAACATCAGTTCGTTCGTCAGAATATCCTCAAAATTCAAGGGAGACATGTCCTTCAAGGCCTTCATGTCTTCGGTCTGATTGAAGCACTCGATCCGATCATACCAATTTTTGATTTTCAGCAGCTTGTCGTGAAAACCCATAAACGAATCCGGCAAATTGGTTTTCACATACCCTGGTGACCCAAGGGCACAGCCTTTGTACATGTCCGCGAAGCTTTGGAAGTACTGCGATACATTACAATACTTCCGAAGCGGGAACGGATCATCGAGGGTCCCATTGAAAGAATTGAAGGCAAGTTTGAGCAGAATGATGATCATATAAGACATGTAGCACTTTTCGATTTGGGTATGCAACTCAACCTGTCGGGTGGACATCGCTAGATAAAGGTCGAGATAGCTTTTGGCTTCTTGAAGACACCGGTGCAACAGGGCCGTGTATTTTGCCACCAACGTCTGATCGCTGGGCTCTGCTTTCGAACCTGCAGGCGTTTGCGTGATTGGTGGCGGAATGTGAAGCACGACCTCGTGCAGATACACTATTGCGTGGTATTCCGCAAGTCGAATATGATCTGGAAGCCCTTGACATCAATGATACTGAGGCAAGTGTGGAAGACATCATTTACTCACGACTGAAGGCATGGCCGTCCGGGGGAGCTGACTGTCCGATCTCCCTTATGGTGCGCTCAAACGCGTTCAACGAAATGTCGACCACTTCAAGACTTGGTCTTCGGCCATCGACGACGTCATATTGAAAGGTGCCGTTGATATCTTCCAAGCAGCGGCGGATTTGGATCAATTGCACAAGGTACAGATCAGAAGGATGTTCTCCAGCAGCTCTCAAGGCCTGACAGCAAGTCCGGATGGCTGAGTTGTAAGGCATCGACACTGGCTTTCTGATAGCCATTGTTGTACTGTCTCGTTGCGTGAGAATTGAAGATCATTGTGTAAAGGTGAGCATACTTACGTGGAGGACAGAAGGTAAATCGTTGCCAGTAATCTACAATTCTCCAGCCATGACGCTGTTTTGGTTTGGGAAAGAACAATGTTGCTCAGATTGAGGTCGTTTGCCAGTGTGGTGGATAAAGTGGCGTAAATATTCAGCTGGTGTCCTGAAATATCCGGGGAATTGCAATACCTAGACCAGGTTTCATGTCAGTGATGAGACAATGATACATTCACGCCCTCAACGCGTTTGGATAGCGGCGAACCACTCCCAAAGGCGCTGGTCAACGAGGGCTCACGGCGGCAAAGTCCAGAGGGATTTACCAGGTAAAGTATGTCACTAGGCCTTGCAAGAGATCTACATCCTTCTTTGGTTCTACCAGAGTCCTCTTTGCCAAATTCTCCCGGTACTCGCGTGTTAGCGGCCTCTGCAACGTGACATTTCTCTGCGCAGCAACCATCAGCACCGCTAGCAACAACTGTGGCCGCTCGGATCGCATGGTCGACAGATCCTGTTCCAGTGGAGGTGGGAGTAAGCAATATTGCCAATAATCCTGCTTGAAGACCTGGACCAGCTTGTGAGCCTCCGGTATAGAGAGCAATCCTTTGGAAATGGCGTCGATATTGTCGTTCGCCAACGTGTCCATGTTCATGGACGATGGAGTTGGCGGGAAGACTGCCGGCGACTTATGCTCACTAGGGATTCATCAACAAGATGTTCTGAATTCTGTACGTTCAATGCGGAGATGAAGGACGGCTCTTTAGCACTCGGACGGTAGGAGCTCTCAAAGGTGGGATACATCGGACTTGACTGAGAAAAGATGCATCTTCTTACTCACAATTGACCAAGATTGACGCCATGGTCGACACCCTGTGTAGGGAAGACCACGGGCATGAATGTGCCTTCAGTATTTGTTGGAGCCGGAGCTTGCGCAACATTTCCGTGTGCGACCTTATCTTGAAGCAGGCTGTAGATGTCATTGATGCGTTTTTCGACCTCTTTGATCTTTCTAGAATCCGGTCATTGAGAGTCGGAGACATGAAAAATATACAGAATTTGGAACACACGTGTTGGGCAGACGGCTCTTGTCCTTGGCCCTGCCACGAGCTTCAGAAAAGACGCAACTCTTGCTGAGGCGGAGGCATCTGCAGCTGTGTGAGTTCCTGCACTGGCCCGATCACAGATCAACGGACCTTTGACATGTCTGCTCGCTATCTCCATGCGGCAAGCATCTGATTTTGGACGTCCTACAAGCATCGCAAGATCTGGTCAAACATTTCACAGTTAGCACTACTCTACTGAGAACGATCACAAGCTGTCTTGTATCCTTCAACTCCTCTTCGCTTCTGATATCCATCTCGGAATGGTGTCTCGATAGAGTAACGTCTTAGGGTTCAAGTCCAGGAGACCACATACCGGAGGAGCTGTCGCCTTTCGCGTGCCGGAGCCGATGTATGTTCCATAGCTGAATGCTGCAATGGATTTCCGATCTACCCTGAAAAGCCGGTACAAATCCCTAGTTGCAGATGTTGAAAAGAAAGAGAAGGGTCAGACAGAATCTTATGCATACGGATGAGGAATCACGGAGTTTCCGATCGGACCGACGGAAGATGACAATGTCCGAGGTGTCGCCAACAATATTCTGAGCATTGGATTAAGGAAGTTTGTTCATTTGAAACGTATTCAAAAGACAGGAAGCATTGAGAGGTATCTAAGCATGTCAAACATGAGACGCAGCTGGAAAACTGTAAGCAATTATTCAGATTGGCTGGCAGATCGTATGCAGAAAAACGCTATCGCATTGACACACTCCTCAGACATAGACCTTTGCGAAACTATCACGCTCTTCCTTATTCTTAGCCAAAGCATCGATCGTCCATTCATACAGATCCTCTTGCTTCTCGGTATCGTAACTCAGCTCACTCGACTTGATCTCCTTGGGTCCCTCGAAATAAACGCCACTCACACCTTTGACGTCCTCGCCTGTCGCCAGCCGAGCAAGATTCCTACCGGATTGCTCTGTCGTGTAGATATTCTGTGATCCCAACACGATCCTCAACACGGGCAGGATGTGCGGCATCACGCTGAACCAGAGAAATCTGATTATGACAGGATAATCCCTCGCCAAGCCGGTACCTGGCATGAATCCCGGATCAAATGCGTTGACCGTCCACCTCGGTTGGCCTGAGGGAGCTTGGGATAGGCGACGATCCAGTGCTTTGGTCCACAAAACATTACAGAGCTTACTGGTCGTGTATCGTTGCTGGCCGGGGTTCTTCTCGAGCTCTGGAGTCGGGTGGGCAATCTCTTCGGCGGTGTTGTAGACTGCTTTGGGCATGCCTGTCTTTTGCTCTGGATCGTGAGTTCCGCTTGAGGTGACTGTGATACGAGCGTCGCTAGCAAGATAAGGTCGCAGGAGATAGAAGAGCAGAGCATTGCCGACATGGGTGATGGCGAATGTCGTCTCGATGCCATCACTGCTGTAGGTGACGCCACTGACTACCTGGAGGCCAGCATTCAGAAGCAGAGCTTTGATGGGTGGATGGTTCTGCTTTGCGTATTCGTCGACATACGTCCGTACATTTGCCAAGCTGGACAGATCAAGAGGAGTGTAGCGGACGTTGGTCAGTCCAGTCGCCTTGTTGATTCTGGCCGCTGCATTGTCTTTGTCTGTACGAGAAGCAACGATGACAAGGTATTTAGGATGTTGCTTTGCAATTGACAGCGCAGTTCCGTATCCTAACCCGGTGGTGCCCCCTGTTATCAGGACAGTATTTGTATACTCGGACATGATGACGACACTCAATGAGGAGGACGGTAGATTGAACAGGTTGAACAGGGTGATGAAATGTGCTGGAGAATAATGTTCAGCCTCTGGTTGATGTATACATGCTGAAGGATCCAAACCTGCATTAGCTTATCGCCCCCTCGACCTGCCTGAGTCGGGACCAAAACGGGACAACGATCCTCCTTGAGATAGCACGTGATGGGGACTTAGGCAAACCCCGGTGGAAAATCCGGGTGGCTTGAGAGTACATTCATTGATCGGCAAAGGATCGATTGACAGCTGTCATGATTTTATCCTCCGCTCACCATTTCTTCGGGGCAGGGACAAAAGCACGCGAAAAGCTTGCGCTCGGATTTTGCGATGCCTGGCGTGATCTCTCCTTGGCAAGTATGCCTGTCCGGTCTGTCAGAGGCGTTGCGTCGATGATGTTGTCGAAGGCTTCGTTGTCTTCCAAGTCTGATCCCGACTCAGCGTCCGAGTCGATCGCTTTTGTTGCCGGTCGCGAGACTGTCTCCGGGGGCAATCTGTCATCAGGGGCAGGATTCGAGAATGTCTTTGACGCAAGGACTTTCCTCCTCAACTCCGCCATTTCCTCTTCATCGTCTTCCTCCTCTTCCAAGCCAAGTGTATGACTGTCGACGTCAACGCCCCCGTCAGCAGAGTCTGTCTCGTCTGCGTCCTCCCCGCTCAAATCGTGTTCATCATCCGAATCAATGATGGGTCTTCTGTTCGTGTTTCCACCGCTCCACGCATCCCCATTTTCTGCACCCTCATTGTTCAGCCGGCTCTCGGCATATTCCCGCTCAATCTTGGCCAGCCAGAGCTCTTCGGCTCTCTTCACCTCTTCTTCATTCGTGCAGGCGGCATATCGCTTGAGTAGCTGTGCGTTGATGTCGAGGAAAGGTTCCCCGTAGGAAAAATGTGCAAGGACCTCATGGGCCCAATCTTCATGTCCGCATATGAAGAAGCATGCGGCCAATGCCTCGACGCAATTGAGCCTCCATGGACGGCCGTAGTTGACTGAATTGGCCGCCACGAGATACGGCACTAATGTTGTTAGCGCAATTCATGGTAGACGCAAAATACTCACATAATCGCTCGCAGCTCCCTCCAATCTTGTTCCAAGGCACTTCCTTAATTCTTACCCACGAGCACTCGACGACTGCGGCGCCGTAACGCTCGAGCAGTTCGTTGTCTGCAGCAGATATGATAGTTTTGGCATTTGGTCTCGGATAGGTTTAGCCAGCGTTCAATTGTCAATCTGATAACGTTTATGTATGATGCTCACGATATGACGACTCCAGGGAATTTCTGCCCAATGGAGAGCTCTCGCATCAGACCGAAATGCATGAGGCGCTTGCCGGAACACCTCTTCGGATCGCAATGTTCCAAATCCCAGCAAGCTGCTTTGAACGGTGGTCTTTTCGTAGAATCATCTTCCTCATTTCTTGGGTGTGGTCTGCGGGGGGCGTTGGAGTGTTTCTTGCCTTTGGCAGCGTAGCCGTCTTTCTTGTGGCGCATGGTGAAGACTAGGAGTTGAAATGCAGGTTACTACAACAATCATTAGCTAGCAAAGTCCGTTCATCAGTGCGAACAGCCTGTTGAGAGTGTTGGGGAGTGAAAGAACTGATAGTGGAGAGCCATCATGACATAATCTGATGATTGCGGCTGTTTTGCGCTTCCGAACCTTCAACAGGCGCCAATTTCAATGCCACTTTCACTGGAATCTACCCACTCGCCGTGAGCGTCCCCTTACGCCTAGGCTGCAGCCTCTGGCTTATGAACATAGGGAGACTGGAACTTCGACCTCTGCAACATCATGGAGGCCGCTTCTGCGCGATATGCGAGAGATCGCTTCGGCGCATTCGGCGAGCCCGCCCAAACCCCACTACAGCGCTACATTCGTATGTCTGAGCTCCAGAGACCAGACCACAAGGGCTTGACTGAGGCTGACGTGATTCGAAAGAGAATGCTGTTGATCCACAACAAAGCTATGAACCCAATCTCGCCCTCAATCTCGAGATCGCCGACCTTATCAATTCGAAGAAAGGCAATGCCCCTCGAGAAGCTGCAGTCGCCATTGTTAATTATGTGAACCATCGAAACCCCAACGTCTCCCTTCTTTCTCTAGCCTTGCTCGATATTTGTGTCAAAAATTGCGGATACCCATTTCATCTACAGATCAGTACGAAAGAATTCCTTAACGAGCTCGTGCGCCGGTTCCCCGAAAGGCCTCCACTCAGACCAGCCAGGGTACAGCTGCGGATCCTAGAATTGATAGAGGAATGGAGGCAGACGATATGTCAGACGTCACGGTACAAAGAGGACTTGGGCTTCATAAGAGATATGCATCGGCTGCTGAGCCACAAGGGCTACGTGTTTCCAGAGGTTCGAAGGGAGGATGCGGCCGTGTTGAATCGAAGCGAGGTATGCAGGAATACTGAAGGCGAGGGGAGTCACTGACCCACGACAGAACCTACAATCCGCAGAAGAGATGGAGGAGGAAGAAAGAGCGGCTCAATCTGCCAAGTTGCAAGAGCTTATCCGGAGAGGAGGGCCGGAGGATTTGCAAGAGGCCAATCGCCTGATGAAAGTCATGGCCGGCTTCGACAATAGGCACAAGACAGACTATAGAGCGAAAGCTGCAGAGGAGGTGGGCAAGATACAACAAAAGGCCAGGCTACTTGAAGAGCGGCTGCAGGATTTCAAGCAGGGTGACAAGATGACGGAAGGAGACGTGTTCGAGGTCAGCCTCATGACCACATGCGTAGTGTATGCCTGATCTTTCATAGGAACTCGCCAGCGCTCTCCAAAGCGCCCACCCCAAGATTCAAAAAATGTGCGAGGAAGAATCAGACGACGCAGAGGCTGTCGCCAAATTGCTGGAAATCAACGACAGTATACATCGGACCATTGAGAGGTACAAGCTTGTCAAGAGAGGCGATCTTGAAGCGGCGTCGAAGATACCCAGAGGCACGCTGGGCACATCGACTGGTGTCACCAAGACTGGAGACAACGAGCTCTCCTTGATTGACTTTGGCGGCGACGCGGAGCCACCCGCAAGTGATACAGCTGCGAATGCAGCCATGGCCCAATCATCGGGATCAATTGAGGATGACCTATTAGGCCTGTCAATGCAAGATCAGACCTACGGCCAGACGGGAGGTATTGCTCTTGGCTTTGGCGCCAACACAAGTCTGTTCTTCTCAATTTTCGACCTCCAATGGTACTAACCTGTTCGTGCCAGATGTTCCTGGACCTTCTCTGCTCTCATCCTCAACCCAAGAAAATTCGGCCGCAGCAGCGCCTCCACAAGCCACCCCACAGCAGCCACCTGGCCCGGCAGTATCGAAGCCTAATTACGATCCCTTTGCGTCACTATCCTCCAGCTCTCACCCCCCATCCGGCTCTACCACGCCAGCTACTGCTTCATTTCTACAATCCCAACAACGACCTCCGCCTCCATCTCAACCGTCACCAGCTCCCTTTGCTTCCCCATCCTTCCGTCAACCGTCCCCACTCCCTCAACAGAATGGCCCATCGCAGCCATCGATCCCATCGTCTCTATTCGACTTTGCATCTCCAGGCCCTCAAACCGCCCAACCTCCCTCGCAACCGCCTCAAACTACGAATGGTGCCGCCACAGACGAAGACTGGGACTTCGCATCTGCGCTCCCGGATGATGGACTACCTCCTTCAAATCAACTCGTGGTCTCAAATACTTCGGTCAACATTACCTTCAAAGCGTCAAGGATTGGCCAATCAAGTGATGCCGTCTCTCTGATGGCGCAATTCTCAAACAATACGCCAACGCTGATCACTGAATACACTTTCCAAGTTGCTGTAACCAAGGTGAGATAAAGGCACAAACTCCAGGAATGGAAAGTCATGTTCATTATCGTACAGGGCCTAACGTTGAAACTTACGCCACAATCTGGGCGGACATTGCTGCCGAGTCAGAAGGATGGCATCACTCAGCCTATCACGATCAACGGGGTCCAGAGGGGCCAAGCGAACACCATCAAGATGCGGTGGAAGGCATCGTACAAGATTGCTGGAGAATTACGGCAAGAGCAGGGGGAAGTACCTCCGCTAGGTATCGCTTGAATGATTGAGCATTTAGATGTATATAGCATGAAGCGGATCTTATCTGGTCAAGATCACTACCCCTTTTTCCCCAGCCAGCACTGGGCAAGAGGTGTTTCCCAGGGTACTACTGAGTATCTGTACTGGGAAGTCAGCACCTTCTTTAAAGGGTTAAGCGTGATCTGAGAGCCAATAATAGGCCTTGCATACAACTTTAGGTGGGGGGCCATTTCTTGGCACCCCCTGACGCCTACCACATCTGGCTCTTACACGCATAACGGCCTCTACACGATGGATGAGAGCAGCCCCACACCGTCTGCGCAGGCCTTACCCTCCGAGGAACGTTTCTGTCTATTCCATGTAGTGCTGGACGGCTACGGTGAGCGTTCTCTGCACGCTGTACAAGTCCTTTTTTTCCTGGAGTGAGCCCACAAGTACAACGGCCTTGGTGTTATGGGGTTGCTGATACCGAAGATACCTGAGTATACACCTCCCCCAGCCCTATGTTCAACGCAGTCTTTCGCTGCCTCAAGCGCCCCTGTCTTGCCGGAGCTTAATCTTAAGCATCACGTCAACGGGGCCAGACGCAGCACAAACCTACACTTATCCTCCAAACCCGTGGTAAGCTACATCGATTTCCAGCCTCATCCTCATCAATGCAGGTATGGCGCTCAGCTTTTCGGCTCTGTTCCTGCAAATTTGAAACAACCCGTTAGCAGCGCCGTCTCACCAAGCGAATCGACTTGCAGCGCCATCGTTCCTTCACATCCGAATCCAGCGGAGCTATCCAGCCGTCCACCGAAATATGAGAAGCTCTCTCCATTTGATTGGCCTAATTGCGCAACAGTAAGGCGGAGCTCGCGGCCAAGCACGCGAAGGATTTTCTCGTCCTGCAAGCGTGACATTGACAGCTGCACGGCGCCGGGGCCAGGGCAGGTGCTCTAGCTTCTTTGTCGCTCCATAGCTTTTGAGAAAGCCATGTTCGATGCCAGGACAGATGCTTTAGCTTTCAAAGTCGCCCCATGGACTTCCTGAAAGGGATGTTGTACGAAATGGGCATCGCCGACTGGCTCGCTGCTTACATGTAAGGTGGGGTGCATGATGCTGTTCACTACAAAACCGGGGCGAGCCCCCGTCCGCTCATGTCTTCAAAGTGCTGTTCGGACGGTGGCTACTCCTTCCTGTGGTTCGCAATGCTCGGCTTGCGCTCAATATCTTTTTCATTTGCCCTTGCGCTTGTGTCCCGCTTCCGCTGGGCAGATCCTCTGGCTTGCTACTATCCTGATGGCTCAGTAGCAGAGAGCGATGTTCCATGCAATGCCGATGCCGTCAATGGCACGGGCAACGCGTCCGCCTGCTGCCTCGGATACGGCGACGCATACTGCACGAATAATGGCCTTTGCAATTATATGGGGCGTCTGACGCGCGCCAGCTGTACCGACAGAACGTGGAAATCGCTGAAATGTCCACGGCAGTGCACGAATGGTAAGATTCCCAGAATTTCTCACTCAAACCGGCTCAAAACCACTGATATGGAAGTTGTAGCAAATGCAAATTCCTTCACTGGCATCATTCCTTGTCAACATTGGCCATTCTTCCAATGCGATTGGCTCGATTGCTCAGACAATTTCACGCTTGTCCCGAGTGATCTGGCTATTGTGCTGAGGGACTCGCAAGCCCCTGACGGACTCAATGCAGTGGCATTCGCCAATCCGAACAACCAATTTGCGGGGTTGAACGACACACGTTCTACCACGACGCTGGTAGTGGGAGGTACCAGCAAGGCAGCTGAGACAGCAGCCAGTCCAAAGGCGACTGCATCGTCTGGACCACAGAGTGCCTCAGGAACACAAAGTGCCTCCTCTCACACAGCAAGTGCGATAGGAGGTGCCGCAGATGGTAGCAAAACTTCATCGACGAATCTCCCGCTTGCACTAGGTCTAGCAATTCCTCTCGGAGTCCTCCTCATGGCCGCTCTCGGAGCAGTCTTCTACTACCGTCGGCGCGCAACGAAGAGCTCAACCCCACTCCACTCCAATCACAAACCTAAGGGAGAAATGTCTTCGTCAACGGCCTGGCAGAGTGACGGCCCACAATACTCTTCAGGCAGTGCGACGCTGGCAAGTCATTCAACGAGCGAGATGCCAGATAGAGGTCCATTGCCCGAGCTGAAGGGGCCAGGTAATGCAGCGCACGAGCTGAGCACGAGTGGGAGGAATAGCATGCCGATGCGGAATTATTGAGGTCTTGGCATGCGGACCAGTCTCACAACCCGACAGCTGAGACGAGTGACAGCCTACTGTCCAAAGCTCAGCCCAATGAGTTCCGGTAGGGCCGTAAGTGACAGCTGTTATTGGAATGGGCTCACTCTTATCATTGCATTTTTCTGTGATAACGGATAGAAAGTGATCAGGCCAAAGCGCGTTCCAAGACTTTTTCTGAAGATGGGCTGCTCACCAACGAAGAGAGCCAAGGTGGCGAACACCTTCCAATCCTTTCTTTGCATTACAAATGGCGAGCAACCCTAACCACCATCACCTAGCTGATCCACCGCCTCCTCTCAGTTGCCAATCTCAAGCCTGCCAGTACTCACACCTCCATCCAGTCCCTCCTAATGCCAAGGAGAAGCTCTCCGGATTACGAGGAAGGAATTGTCAATCCATACTGGTGTGCACGATCGTCCGTTCGCTTCGTCCAAACCCATCGAGTGGTGCCACTGCCCTCCCTTCTTGGAAGGACTATGCTGGTGGAGTGCCTTTCCCGGACCTCTGCTTAATACCAGGGATCTCCAAGCGAGCCGCGGTGCTTTTGGGTGGTAGCATTGGGGGCGTGTGGGGTCAGATGTCGAACGTACCAAGTGATCAAGGGATTGCCGAGAAGTTTGCTCATTGCTCACCTCTCGGGTTCTTCAAGTGTATCGCAGTGAGTTTGGATTGTTATAGTAGGAGCTTGCGGGTGTGGGGCTGCCCGGGTTTGTTGCTCGGCTCTCAGGGTTCCCATCCGTCATGCGTCGTCCTATGCTGAGGGCCTAGTGATGACTTCAAGGCAGCAAGTCTCCTGCAGCACTCTCAGCGATCTGAAGTCTCGATGGCCTGTTCAACGATGTTCATCAATGGTAGTTCAGACAGCCTCCTACAACGTCTCAACAGGGCTACAGCGTTTCGACAGCTTCTACAGTATTTTTGTGAAGATATGGCGTCTCGAACAGTCTCTTGCAGTACCTCAGCAGAGCTACAATGTCTCAACGGCCTCCTGCAGTATCTCAGTGCAGCCACAGCGCTTCAACAGCGCGTTGACGTTGGCCAAATCAGAAGACGAGGGCAACACGTCTGCGAACTCGATCGCAACATTTTCTTTGCTCTCAGCAAGCGATCGGGGGGCCGAAGGGTCAAGGTGACAAAATCTCAGCAAGCATACAGCGGGCGGCGAAGCCTTGCACAGAGTCTGATGAGACAACGAGACAATAAGACTCCGAGACAGTTGATAGGTAAGCACGTGTGCAAGTCTCGATTCTCGCGCACTGCGGCATCCCCCAAGAACCAATGCGCTGCGCGTTCCTGGGTATAACGCTTTACAAAGGACTCCGCCCACGACTTGTGGTTGTTGACGGCTCATTAGTAGTGGCTACTTCGGACTCGAAGGCAACAGTCTCTCGCAGTACCTCTGCAAAGCTACAGATTTCAACAGCATCCTCCACTATTCCAGCAAACGACAGCGTTTCGAAAGCGTCTCACCTTATCTCAGCAAGCTGCAGTGTTTCGACAGCCTCTTACAGCGTCGCAGCAAAGCTAGCGCTTTCAACAATCCATCAACGAGGCCAGACCAAAGGGCCAAGGCAACAGATTTCGTGATGCCACCGATTGGCCCCTCTCCTGGGAACGATTAAGCGATGGAGGATTGCCTATTCCAGCTGTCTGCTCGACACGTGGGTTCTACGACCAAACCGAGGTGCTTTTAGCAATGGGAGCACCTTAGGGATTTGGCGTTGCTCCGGGTGTATGGGGCATCTGCTTGGGGAGCATTTTCTCCAGAGCGATCGGGGTGTGGCACCAGGGAAGGATGTAACGAACGTTCTAGACCTCCCTGCGACTGCCGTAGTTAGGGAGTTCTGTCACTGCCTCGGATCGCCAAGATTTTGGGCGAAGTCAGATGGATCTGCCATCGCCCATGATGACTTTTCTGGGTCACTCCCAGCATTGCAGCCACAACATCTGCAACAGCATCTTTGGATTGCATTTGACAACAAAGATATTGATGTCGGAGAAGGTGAGAACAAGTCCATTTCATTTGAAAACGAAAATTCCTGCAATAAGAAAACGGAAAAGGAAGAACAACGCTCAAACTAACTCCATCCCCCGTCTTTCTGTTTCCATTGATCCTCCGCCTTATTCCGCCAAAAATCCATGTATTGGTCGTGCTAGACCTCGTTGCTAATTTCAAGCTATTGTGGTCCTTCCTCAGGCCGTTACAGTGCCTGTTCAAACCGTTGTTAGTCTTGATCCAGCCGCTGAATTCTGACATAGTGGCTTTTGCTCACTTTTTCAAATTGAGCCGGCTTCGTTTTCACTTGTTCCGCCTTCTCTTGCTCAAGCTTTGCCGTGTGCTGGGCGTTATCGGGCCTGTTCGAAAATGTATCCTTAATTCCCTTTCATTCGCCTTTGCGTTTAAGCTCCGTCTCTTGTTACGTTGCCTTTTCCGCCAGAGCGTCGGAGGAAGTCGTGCAATATGTTCTGGATTTCCTCTGCCATCGCTTGGTCACAGGCAATCTGCTCCGCGTCAGGGGGACAATGCTGTACATAGGCTTCGAGTCAGCGTTTTATCATCAAAATTGAAATGCGCTTAATACGAAGCAAATACCGATGGAAATGAAAAGGGAGAAGAAGCATTGGGCTTTGACTTACTGCAGTTGCTGGATTCGTAGAGGCCGAGGGATTTGCAGAAGGCACGGGAGCAGCAGGACCTGCAGAAGCTGTGGGACTCGGGGGGGCCGGGGCAGGGGGCTCGACAGGAGCCGAGGAGGAAGAAAGTCCGGGAGGAATAATCTTCTCCTGAGGCTCGGGTGTGTTCCTTTGGCCCGTCGAATGGGGAATGATGCTACTGAGCCTGAGATGAGGAGGAAGGGTGAGGGCTGCAGATGACGGTCGGGTCAAGATGTGCTGCCAAATTCGTGTCAGGAATGAAGACTCATTTTTCGAAAACCCCTACCCTGAGGTGGCGAGCTCGGACGCGCAGATCAGTGTCCGGGCTGACACACGGTCTATAACTCCACTCGTCGCTCATTACGGAGAGCCTCAGCCGCAAGTTGGAGACGTTGGCAGGGACCTTGGCTAGAGGGTAATTCTTCGCCAGCTCAATCCCTCGAGGCTTGTCCCGTTCGCTGGGAGCAAAGCTTATGAAGGTCACCGTCGGAGCTGCATGCCATGGTTGAATGATTATGCGGACCTAGGCAAGCATTGCCAATGTCAGTGCTGCGGTCGAAAAGCGAATTTGAGGACAAAACTGGAGTGTGGAGCGGTGAACTGTGTCCTTGTCAAGCCCACTCACAGCGAAGAACTGTTCCGTCATCTTGGCGGCGGGTGCTGGTGGTTCGGAGCCTTCGAGGTCAAATTGGCCCTTAACAAGGGTCATTATGCACCAGTGGCCATATTCCCTTTGCACGACGAAGATGTTGCCTTTGCTCAGTGAATATATGAGTCAGCACTGTCTCCTCCTTCAAGCCAAGCAAACTCATCGAGCACCGTGATAGGATTTAACCAGTACAACGGCACCTCCTTCAATCACTTTTCTTCGATCATATGTACTCACCAGCCTCGAAGTTGATCTGGAGACTTCTTCCGACAGGGTGCAGGTCCTCCATCACTTGAAAGGTTGCATCGGCGGGTGCATCTCGCACTTTGAATCCAAGGTGGCAGAGATCGATTCTGATGCTCAAGGGCATTGGTGACGGACTTGCAGCCTTGGGTGCCATCGCCGCGATTAGAGACAGAAGTGAGAGAGGAGTGAGACTTTTTGACGACAGCGAGAGAGCGAGAGAGAGAGAGAGAGAGGGAGAGAGAGTGTGTGTGAGTGTGTGTGAGTGAGAAAGAGAGTGAGAGAGAGAGTGTGTGTGTGTGTGAGAGAGAAAGGGAAAGGGAAAAAGAGAACCTCGCCAAAGCTCAGTTCAAAGAAGGGCAGTGTAATGATGGTGCAGTCTCGTCGTCGTCGTCGTCGTCAGGAAGTCTATTCTCCTCTATCAAATCGCGGGATGTTGAGGGTTGAAAGAGTCAAGTCTCATGACAGGTATAAGTCTGATTTCGGCCAGGGCACGCTAGTTCTATCACAATAATTCCCAGATCATTCACATCTTGTATTTCATTACCCCTCCTCTCCCATCTTCATTACCCCTCTTCTAGGACAGTCTATTCACCTGTACTTTCTCTCCCATCTTCATCACCCCTCTTCTGTCTATCCACCTATACTTTCACTCCTAGCTACACCTGCACCTTCATCTCTAGTCAAAACAAGACCCGTTGGGGCACTGGGCGGATCTTTTGCTTGATTCTCAGGTTTTCAGGAATGATTCAAAGCCAGTAAGTCTCTAGACTTGAATGGAACAACCCTCCTGCGGGAATCGTGGCAAGCTACAGTGACAAAAGTCCAGATCCCAGCCGATTGCCAGAATTAATTTGTCCCTTGGTAGAACAGACACGCAAGTCGATGGTAGCGGGGTAGCGTGAGTATCACCAATATTTGAACGAATGCTTGGCACGCTAGCTAAGTCAAAACAAAACTCATAGCTTTTACTACCTCTTCTCCCTAATTGTTGCTTGACTGCTTTTCGACCCCTCCAAAGACAGCGTGTAGTAAGTTTGAGATCTCCACTGCACCTTCACACACTGCCCATATTTGAACTGAGCTTATTGCGAGGTTTTTCTCCCCCTTTCCCTCCCACTCTCCGACTCTCTGTCTCCTACCTGCCGCACGCTTGTCTTAGGTCGATCGAAATGGCAGCTCAAGCACCAGCCGGGGCCCCTTTCCCTGAGAGGTTCATACCCCCACAGTACACCCAGCACTTCATCAGCCACCAACGCCCGGAGAGTGCCCAGCTTTCAATACGGCGAGATGGAACGTACGTGGCAATCGGCGATTCCTATCTGAATAAAGAAAGGATCAGGTCGGGGGCGCGTCTTCCATTCCGAGAAAATGTCGAAGAGCTGTGGATAGATAAGTAAGTTTTGTCTCGCTTTACAGTCTATTCTCGAAATTTCAATGTTGACCAAGAGCTTTTCCTTCTCCTTATTAACGTGTAAATAGGCATGGTGAGCAAAAAAGACCAGGTAGCTTATGTCTTGGTATTTTGACACTCAAGAATTAGGCATTCGCTGCGAGCAACACGAGAGGAAAGAGGGAAAGAAAAACCCAATCAAGAGGATCGACATGCCCAGATGGGAAACAATCTTTTCCATGCCACAAATCAGTGACATCCGTCTTGCCGAGTTCAATGTTGATGTGCCGGGCAAGAACAACCCCCAAGAGTTGAGGAAAGCCCCCATAATCGAGATCCGATTCAAGTACACCGGTCGGACGATTGATCGGGCTGTTGTTCCACCGACCGTGGATCAGGACAAGGATAAGATGGAGACTGATGACGACGCCTCCAAACCTCCCAAGGCTGATGACCACGCCTCTGACCCTTCCGTGGCTGACGATGAGGGGGAGTTTGGCCTGCCTCTGCCTGCACTTCACGGCTCTGCACGCCCCCCGGCTGATGATGACGAGGAGTTTGGCCTGCCTCTGCCTGTAATTCACGGCTCTGCACCTCCCAAGGCTGACAATGATGATTTGCCAATGCCTGATTTTGGAACCGCCGAAAAGATCCCGGAATTCACGACCGAGGATCCTGCCCAGTTCCCCCTTGCAAGCTCATTTTCCGACATGCCGGAATCAGGCCTCGAAATTCGTCTCAGATTCCGCAAGCCGCGCGTTAGCCGGAAAGTTACAACGTGGTACTGGGCGGCAGCTTGTGGGCTGCTCGTTGGCCTTGCGAGTTACCTGCCGCAGGGTACAAAGGAGGCAATACAGAAACGACGGGCATGGGATCTTACAAAGTGGGTTGCACTATACGGTACGTATCATGCCAGTGTGTTCAGTGTGGGCAGAGGAGCTAATTGATAACAGGCAACAAAGGAACGCTCTTCCCTTATGCCGACTTCTCGGAGGTGACTGAGCCGCAAGGGGATGCGATTCGGAGGTGGCGATTCCAACGCAGCGAATTGTAAGTCATAGACCCAAGTCTTGGGGCGATACTAATCAAGACAAGGGAGATTGCCAGAGCACCCAAACCACAGTTGCTCCATCCGGGAGACGAAGCGCCAGCAACAGCGCCAAAGTCAACGCCAGCAACAGCGCCAACGTCAACGCCAGCACCAATGCCAACGCTAACGCCAACGCCAACGCCAACATCAGCCCCATTGCCAATGAGACCGACAGGCCTATTGCCAAGCCTTCCCTCCGCATGGGCGGCACATTCAATAGGTCGGGGTACTCTTGGCTATTCGGTACAACATAGGCCGACAATGTCATCCCCAGTGAGACCGCCAGGCCAATTGCCAGTGAGACCCCTAGGCCCAGTGCCAAACCTCCCCCTCGAATGGAGAAATTCGGGTCGGAGTACACTCCGCTATACGGTAGAGGAGGGGCCGACCCGGAAGAAGCGGAAGACGGATGAGGCGGATAAGTCGGGGAAAGGGCCGGGGAAGGGCGGTCCTTGAATGGTATTTTGTTTGTTTTCTGTAAAATAACTGCGTCTGCTTTTCTACGTTGTTTTCTCTTCTCTATTTACAATGTCGTTCAATACAGATATGCTTAATACAATGAACTTTGTGAATGAATCTCTCTTCTCTTCGCAAAACGCTACCTCGCAGATATCAACACGTTTGACATAGTTGATATTGTAGTAAGTAAGCCTTTTCTTTCGACCGTCCATATATACCCAATTACAATTCCTCATAGCCAAGACTGTTTGCAGGTTCTACAGTAAGCCTGTAATCTGACGATAGAGCTTTGAAATGGACCCAAAGCTTGAAGAAGGATGTCTGCAAAGGGTCAGGAGTCTTGGGTAATGGCTGGGAATTTTGGTAATTTGATAATTGAAGCTAAGTCTGAAGGCTTGGCATAGATACTACCACATTCCCAACGACGAGAATTGCAAGCCTGCAAGCATTTATCAAGGACTGGTAGCACTCATCATCAGACATCTTTGATTCATCAATCAAAGACAGTCAAGCACACATCACTTCCATATTTGAGCTGAGCTTATTGCGAGGCTTTCCTCTCCCCCCTCTCTCTCACCCCTTTGCCTACCCATCACCTCCCCGAGTCTACCAAACACCTTGATATCTGCTTTCCTCCTTGCTATAACGTTACTGTCCAACATGGCAGACCGTTTCATACCTCAAATGCTCGTCCCCGCCACACAAGATCCTCAGGAGGCCACACCCAAGCCATTAATACCTGTTAAGCTCCCTATGCCCAGAAAACGAGAGGTAAGGCCCAGGAGAGGCTCCCAATGTTCGAATTGCGACCATTAATACCCTCGACCAGGTTGCACAAGCCCCAGACCCCGCAAACCCCTTGCAAAACGAGCACCAGCTAGGGATGCTTAAGGCTTTTGGCGTGGCAGACTATCCCGGGCTGCAGCAGTACATCGTCCAGGAAGCACGGAATCAAATCAGCTCAAGGGCAACTGCTCCCAGATCATATGAGATGGTTGTTGAAGACTGGGACAATGGAACTCACCACGTCTACGAGCTACTTCGCCTTCTTCCCCCCGCTGTCATCCGCTCCCTTATCGCCAATACCCTGCCCTTCGACATCATTCACGACCCAGACGTCAAACGATTTTTCGAAGCTCATATGACAATTAAGGAATCCGATCCTTGTGCTGGCATCTACGTGCAATGGATGTCTCATGCCCCTGGAACGGTAGTCAATCACCCCGGCGCTGACAAGGAAGGAAAATTCCTGAATGCCAACCAAGTCGCCCACATGCTCGGACTGGTGGGGGGCTACCTGGACAACAAGCCAACATCTCAGGCTGTCAACGACGGCATCGATCGAGCCTTTGATCCGAATTGGCATTCAAGTAAAGCACGTGCCCGCTCGATCTCGGACGAAACGCTCCAAAAGGCCCGGGAATGGGTCGGCATCGTCCGAAAGCAATACTGTACGGGTATTGACTCCGTCAAGATGGACCGCGCCTTCCTACGAGTGCCCATGGAGGTTGGTTGGGCACAGGATATCCCTCAACGCATCAAGGGACACAACTCAGCTGCAGCCACTCCACTTTTGCTTTACCTCATCAACGCCATCAGGAAGAGAGAGTTCCCAGGGTCGTCCTTCATCAAGCAAGAAGCCTTCCTGTTCCCTGTGCCGTTTGAAGAAGACACATCTTTGTATAAGATCGCCGAGATACTTGGATTTATACTCTGCTCTTCCTACCACTTTCATGGCGGCTACAACACCCATCTTGCGGGGAACTTTACCGCTCCCACGCACGGTGAGGACCACCCAATCTGGTGTAACAGTGAAGCCGCCTACTTGAGTCGCCTGGGCTGGGGTCACGTTGGCAGTGGGCTCAGGGATTTGCACGACCAGTTCGAGAACCTGTCCGCTGCTCGAACATTGCCGGCCATGCGCGCAGAACACGCCACCGAAAAAGCCGCCTACAACGTGAGGAAGCAACAAGAACACGAGGAGGTGGAAAAGCATAAGCGGGTTCGCAAGGAGGAGGGGCGCGTGCAAGGTGAGTATGACCAGGCGAAAGCAGAAGCGGCCAAGCGGACAACGGGCGCAGAAGCGGACTGGCTTTCTCTCCCCAACAGCGAGCGCCTGAACAGGGCAAGTCAAAGACAAAGGGTGTGGGAGTATTTGACCATGGACGAAAGCGTTGGGGAGGAACTCAGCGAAGCTGTGGCAGAAGAGATTGAGGCGTTTGACCCGGTTCTTGTGGAAGAAGTCATCAAAGCACACACCGAGGCGATTGCTCGCTGCCGACAGCAGGACGAGGATGCTAGGGAACGGAGGAAGGAAAAGGAGAAGGAGAAGGAGTGAAGTCCCTCCTGAGAGCTTTTGATCATCTTTGCTTTAATCCAACACCGTTGCTTCGCTCTTTCCCCGCCCGTCCAAGGAAGCACTCACCTCCCGCTTGATCCATCGCTCTACCATGTTGCTCATCTTGGCAGAAATTTGACATGGACTTGGTAACGTTCGCAGGCTCATGAGGAGGTCTGCAGTACGATTTGTGTATAACATCCTGCCCCTTTCTACGCCCCTTCCCTTTCACTCCCTCCTGTCCATCTGCAAGCTCATTTCGATCATTTGCTTACCACGAGCCCTTGCTACAAGCCGTTACTCACTGTAGAGACCATCTGAATATCCCTGAGAGATCGGAAACTCTTTCGTAAGCACGTATGCTAGTCTCTATTGGTGCAGCACGTGATCGACGACCTCACCCCATGAAGAGATTTTCGTCTGCCGTGGCCCTTCTCCCCCAAGTCTTCCAGATCATCTAGCACACATGCAAGATCTTCTGCTTGACTCGCACCTTCACACTGCACTTACCTGAGCTGAGCAACCGCAAAGCTTTTTCCTCCCTCCCTTCCCTTCCATCACTCGCCATCTCCCTCCCCTCTTCGCACGCACACGCACACACACGCTTTCTCCATCTCTCTCTCTCGCCATCTCTCTCTCTCGCCATCTCTCTCTCTCGCCATCTCTCTCTCTCGCCATCTCTCTCTCTCGCCATCTCTCTCTCTCGCCATCTCTCTCTCTCGCCATCTCTCTCCCTCTCCACACATCCTTTGGCCTCCCTGACAATGTTTCAGCCGAGAAGGCCCTTGTTGATGAGCAGGCCCGTGTTGAAGTTCAAGATCCGGGAAGCAAGGAAGAAGGCGATAGAGGAGCGCCAGGAACACATTCTCAGTCACCAATTGCTCCAGCAAGAGTTGGACGCGGCATATCCCGACGTTCCTTGATGATCATCGCATTTCTACACTCGCCAATGATGCGAATGAGAGCAACTACGAGAAGGAGGTTGCGGAGTTCTATCGGAAGAAAAAGGAGAAGGCGACTGATGGGTTCTTTGAGGTGTATGAAGGGACGAAGAAGCTCGAGAGCAAGGTAAGTATCCTTTCCACATCCCCGCTTCTCTCACCTTGACGACTGGCATTCACACGAGATTTGTCTGTCTCAGATGGCAAACCTTCGGGTCAAGATCCAAGACGCCGAGCGAGAAAACTCGGCCCAGCCCATCGTAGAGAATATGCTCGCCTTATGTGCCAGGAATCCTGCCATCAACCAAGCGCTGTCCGACCACTTCCACAACGTCCCGGCCGACCATTGGCAATCAGCAATAAGCGAGATTCGAACCGAAATGGACGGGTACAAGGCCGATATTGTCGAAGCCGTCCTTAAGAAAGCTAGCGAGGATATTGGGCAAGATTGGCCCCGGTTCGAGGAAAAGCAATTGAAGTTACTGCAAAACACTATGTTTAAGCAAGACGAAACGATCAAGTATGTTGTTAAATATCATCCCCTAGACTTACTATCGAAGTTTTCTAAAATGATACGTATCTTATAAGTAGCTTACGTGTTCTAACGTACTATTTTCAGGCAGCTACGCAGGCAGATTGCGGAAGCCGAGGTAGAGCGGGATTCCCTCAAGGACAAGGTCGATCAAAGGATAGGCCAAGCTCCGCAAGATAAGGAGGAATTGGAGCAGTTTAAGGCTGCCAACAAGTGTCCCGGGGCGCAATCGCTACAACAGTATATCCAGAGCCAATTCAGCCTCTTTGGGATTACGGCCGAGGACTCCATCCTTTACGATATAGTGTGTAATTGGAACAGCCTGGATATCGCCACGCTAACGACCCGAGCTGGTATTGAGGACGATATCAAGCACCGTAACCTGACCTTCGTTGTGCTACCTACCGAGCTGGTTGCTGTCGACGCCGGAGATGCCGCCGTTGCGCAGATTTGGCTTCTGGTCCCGTCAAAGTTGGAGGTGTTGCTGAGCGTCCGACACTATGCCTGCAGACCAGAGCTGTCACCTAAGCAGCTTCACATCTTACAGGATGCCCTTTCCAAAGCCATCCAGGTCATTGTCAAGGCCAAGCCCCAGGATGTGTTTGCCCCTCTTCTTGTGGCTATTCACGCCATAGGATGGCTTTATGCTCGAGCCGGCCGGCTCGAAGACCATATGGAGCGGAGATTCGCGTTGGTGAAGATGTGGAATGAGCTCATATCGTGGCTGTTCTCCCACCCTGTCGGCAATACCTCCCGTATCCTCCATAATTTCTGCAATGAAGCACACGCCTGTTGTGAGAATCACTCTGGCGCCAACGTCATGGCGGGGCAGGTTGGTATTAATGCCCGTGGTTGCCTGGATTCCTCAAACAGTGCGCTTGAGCCAAGCCAGTGGTTGTTGCCAGACCCTGACGTGGGTCAATTTGCTTGGTATATCGGTAATGAAATGAGGATCTTTAGTCGGGAGGATGTTCGTTGTGTGGATGTCAACCTTGCCGCGGGTCTGATAGTGTTGCGTTTTAGGGAAGGTGGGGTTGATATTTGTTTAAGTCGCAGGAAGGATCAGATAGTGCAGCTTTTGCAATGGGTTTGGAATGCGCTTGGTAGCAGCTACGTTAGTTATGTAAAAAGTTGATTTGCTTTCATATGTCTGGGCTCTGACTGTCCTCCTTCGCTTGGTTGCATGTGTTGTGACAGGGATGAACAAGCACTTCGTACACAGTCCGGCAAATTACTGTGGCGCACTTGCCAATTGTCTCAGCCCCACCAAGATGGGCAGGTGGCTCAGGATTAGCAGCCTAGCATTCACAGCCATGTGTTCCCATTACACTTTTCAGGGTCTTACTGAAGAAGTACTTCGCCTACTTGTTCTTCGTCTCGTCGTTTCAGCCTTTAGGTAATCAGCAGAAGGCTTGGGTGCCCTGGACTGCGCAGTGTTAGCAGCAGTCGTTTCATCATGAAGCAAGCGCAGCAGTGGTCATTGAGAATAGTGAGATTTTTCCATAAGCAGTCTGCGACCGGTGAGCGATTCTCACTGCTATACATTGATCTACTCTAGGCTCATTCCTATATAAAGCAACCTTGAAATGGAGGTGTTTCTTGTTCAAGGATACAGCCGATCCACGCCTTTTCCAACCTCCAGCTCCCATACTCTCAAACCCTGAAAAGTTGCTGTCACCAAAATGAGTGGACTGCACATCCGAGTCAGACCCCAGGCGTGGCTTGTAGATTAAGTCATGGAGAGCTGTAGGTATGTCCTTCATGGTTTTTTGGAGGTCAGAAGCGTCTAAATAGTTTGGCACCCACAAGGTACACTCTCAAGATAGGTTCAGTGTAAGCCCCAGATATCTAGAACCCTTTGGCAGTGGGATCATGTCAGTCGTCCTTGGTGAGTAAGAAACCAGAGTAGGTGGTGTGCTCCTCTTCTGAAAGCGAGAAATGCAGGCCACTGCTCTGCAATTCCTTGCACATAGGTACAGTGATGACTCTTATTTCAACGCATTCATCCTCTCTCCTACCTTGCTGCTTTCGTCTCCTGCATTTGATCATAAATTGTAAGGTGGATTGCAGTCCTCCCAAGCATTCCTCTTGATTAAGTGTTGTGAAGAACGACAGCCGCCATACAATATGACCTGGCTTTTGGACAGGAAGCACTACATCCATGCTCCTGAAGCTAATTGTAATTTGAGATTCTTTTACTATAACTTCAGGAAGCCAACAAAGGAGCATAGGAGCTGCGTCGAGCTCTACATGACGTTGATCTGTCTGATTGTGGTAAGGGGCACACGTGATCCGTTAGCGTGCTGCCTTCCCACAAGAGATTCTCCCTCTCCCAGCTCCTTCCTCCTCCAACAGACCCAGAGATTGTGACACCGTGAAGAAGTAGCGAATGAACAGCACTGCCCATTTCCATATTTGAACTGAGCTTATTGCGAGGTTTTACCCCCCCCCCTCCCTCTCTTCCCACTCTCTCATCTCGCTACCTCTCTTCCGCGGTACACACTTCTGGCCTGTTGCTTCATCCCCCATCTCTCATCCTCCAACTCCGCCCATCCTCCAACTCCGCCCATCTACCATCCCGTCTTCAATCCGCCATGGACGCCAGTATGCTCCAAACCCTCCTGCAGGAGATCCAGAATGCCCAAGGAGAGACCTCGCAGTCCAGGCAGCGCTTTGAAGATGCAATCTTTGTGGTCTCGGAACTCGCCAAAATCCCTGCCGGAAATGAGGGGCGCCTCGAAGCAGTGGACCAGACAATGGCCGAGGTCGATGAATCGTTACGGAACGTAGCCTCCAACCACGAGAAGCTGTTCTCCGTCGGCCAGAGGTTGTGCAATGAGTTACGGACGCATCGCAACGCTGCTCGACGAGCCAATACCGATGCCCAAGCTCTCATGCAACGACTGCAGGGAGATGAAGTGAGTTCAGGCTTTCTGACTCCCCTGTCACAAAGCTCCAATACTGATATGCACAGGCTGCTCTACACACCGAACGACAAGCCATCCAAACGGCTGAGGAAACACTCAAAACGTCCCAGCGAGCATTCCAAAAGGAACAAGAAGCCCTCGACAAAGACCGACAAGCATACCGGCAAACACTCATGGACGACCGCCAAGCATGCCGGGAGGAACAGCAGCAGGGACGACAAGCCTTCGAAATTGAACGAAAAGCTCTTCAACAGGACCGACTAGCCTTCGAAAAGGAAAAGGCTACGATGCATGAGCGGGAGAAGAACTTGGCCACCAGGGAAGCAAAGCTGGCAGCGGCTGACAAAGATGCCATGTCACGCCTCGGAACGGCCTTCGACAGTGTCGAGCTCGACGCGATAAAAAAGACGACAAAACCTCAAGTGGTCACCGAAGAGGCCTTTTCCCAGATACTAGCTAACTCCCTGGCTGAGAAACAAGCATCGCTAGAGACCAAAATGGTACAGCGGGAGGAGTCGATCGTGGCGAGAATGGCAGCCGAGCATACAACGCGCTTCAACAAGCTCGAGGAGATGTTGAACGCTCGTCCCACCATCGGCCAACCAACTCCCTTGACCCGGCAACCAGGCCAATATACCATTGCACAGAGGATGGCCCAGCTGCGAGCCTCTAACATGCCTCCAGTGAATGCAAGGCAACGCGCCGAATTGAACACCAAACTCCCCACTGGCCAAGCATCTCCATTGCGGTTACCATTTCCCGTGACCCGGCTACCAGGTCACCACAACCCTGCCACTGCATCCTCCTCAGCACACAGTTCCTCGACGTCTGAAATCGAGCCCGGCCGAAAACGACCAAGGGTAGACACTGGAGCGGTATGCCAATTTTTGCCAATGGACTTGCAGCTACATTGCTGACCTAAGATCTGATATAGGAAGTTGAGGATCAAGCTACTAGCGGCGGAGCACAAGACGCGCAACCTGCGGTACATGAGGGCAATACCGATAAGGTATGTCAATACAAAGTTCTCAACCATTGCAGTCGTAGTAATATCTAGTACAATCAAATTGCTAATCGTTGAGTAGGTCGATGAGCTCGTCAGTGAAGCTTACAATGGGACGTTAGATGCCGAAGAGCTGGCCCTGGTGAAGAGAATCTGGAGTGACATGGTCTTTGATCGACATTTCGGTCAAGATGATAGGCTTTTCTTCATTGATCGCCTTGCTCAAAGTGTTTACAAGAAGGATGCAAGGGCCCCAACAATGGGAAAGTTGAGAGATGCCGCCAGAGCACCGGATACTTCTTGTATAATCTCGGCGTGGAGGAGGCAAACAGGCAAGTTCAATAACGGCGATGATTCAGTGAAGTGCAGTATGTGCACTGGGAAGAACGTAGTTTGCACCAAGGTCAGGGAGCAGGCTACCCCTGACGGTACAAAGTATGTAGTTTCAAAGCGTTCATAGAGGTGCGATGATGTGGAAATCTTGCCTTTTGATTGCATGACATGACAATCGTCGCTAGCTCTACGTGTATCTACTGTCTGTTTGACCCTTTTGACTAGGATGAACAGATTTGACGTGGCATCTTGATCGCTGATGAATCTCATGTTCGACAGCGCCAAGGCCCCGCTATCCCCAATTCTGCAAAAGTACATCCCTCCAGCGTTGGCTTGGGCGTTGAAAAGTCGATGCAAATTACTTCTTCCAATCGTGCCTTCTGGTCTCAAGGGGTACCATGACCAGCATACTTAGGGCGATTACATGCGTATGCATAATATGCCTTTCGGCCTGATCGAATTCCTGATTTTGCAGTTCATTGCGAGGACAAGCAGATCAAAGTAAGGTATTGGCTCATACAATTGGTTGATCTATTTGTGTTGTCACGACAACGGTCAAACAACTCATAAGCTTAGAATCCAGGCTGGTTCAGCGAGGCTGGGAACATGTCTTGTCCAGGCTCGGCGGGTATGCTCACCGCTCGGCTCCATGGGTTCTTGCAAGCCAGAAAGCTGGTGGCCTATGTCCAGCACGCATAATTGGTCGACAGCACCCTCTGTAGTTGTTCGCGAGGCCTCAAGGAGCCCTCTATGAGAGTCCGAGAGAGTCGCCGAGATCATCCAGGTTGGGATCTGAGCACATGCTGGAGCATATTAGCGCTTTAGTGATGCAGTACAGCTACGAAACCCTCAAATTGAGGATGAGATTGTGCCCATTCCGCTTGTAGACTGACTTTTGCGGTAGAGTGGATCAAAGACATGTGTGAAAATTCCAGTGGAATAGAAGGAAAGGTAGATGGAAGTCGGTTCCGTGGCTTGAAATCAAAGATCACGAGCCAATAAATTCACGAAGGCTATCCGACCTCTCGCGATTTCCTCATATGATCTTTGCAGTGAGTGAACACTTGTGATAATGAGACGGCTAGGATGATCTTGAAGATAGATCGAGGAGGCAGCGAAGACGGAGAGGCAAAACAAGTGGCAGGACAATGTTCAGACATTCAAGTCAACCACCAGACATTTCATGGATAAGACGTATTGGTGACGAGCGCGGCAGATCAGTGTTTGAATCAGCAGGGGAGTTCCGCGTAGATTCCAGCTCTGCAGGATTGGAGCAACGATTATCAAAGAGGATTTAGAACGATAGAGCCTACTCCGCCAATTTCTCCTTTCCCTTCCTCCATTCCTTCATGCGGCGTTCCCTAGCATCCTTGCTCCTCGCTAGAAGGCGACTCTCAGCCTCCACGTATTCTTTTAAAGTTTCTTCAAAAAGCTCCTCGTCAAACTTGCCAAGCGTCTCTCCCATATAATCGGATTTAATGAAGTCATCCCCCATTTCACGGCAGAAAGACACGAGGGACAATATTTCTTGCTTTTGGAAGGACCTGATCCGTCGCTCAACGTTGGAAGAAGAAAACCATTCCTTTTTTGCGGCCGTTGCCGGCGAGTCAGCTTCAGCTCTAGCCTGGCTTTGTTTTTCCTTTTGTGCAAGAATAGGTCAGTCCTCCGGATCATATACCGGAATGGGGTTGGGGATAGATCCGCATACCATCTCAACCCCATGTCCGTCATTCTGTGGCAAATTGAGGGCAAGAGAAAGCTCCCGCCTTGCGGACTCGTCTCGCTGATTCTCTTCCGTGTTCCGATTCTGATCAATCCAATCAGGCGAGAGATCGAGCGACATACGCGGGCGGTATGTTGGGCGAGGATTTGACTCGCTGGTACTCCTCTGTCGTGTCAGAGCGGGACGTGTAGGCTCCGAAGAGGCAGCAGCGGCAGGAATCGTCGCGGCAGCGAGAATGGGTGATGCAGGGGTTGTGGAGACAGCGGGGACAGGGGCTACGGGGGTGGCGGCACTGGAAGCGGCGAGGATGGAGGTGGTGGGGACGGAGGTGGCGGAGGGACTGGAGCTAGAGGCGGCGGTGGAGATAGTGGCCGCAGAGGGAAGGACAGCAGTGGTGGTCGCGCTTGGTGGCTGAGGTCGGATGCCAGTGAGGCCGGCTTGCCCAGCAAGGGTATTTCCAATCCTTTCCAAACCCTCATCGAGCTTCGCATCCAACTTTTCAATTACCTCCTTGAACTTCTCGTTCAACTTGCTGTCCAAGAGTTGCTCTATCGATGCCGCCGTCAATTGGCCACTTGACTGCCGTTTGCGGAAGTTATCCTCTGCTTCCCGTAATGCAACCTGTGGAGTTGGGAGTATATTAGCAATGTACGGTGATAAGGGTGATAGGCATTACCTCTCTTTGCCGAAACAGGCCCTCTTGATGTATTAGAGACTTGCGCATTTCATCGGCTTCGTTTTTCAGCGACTGTGCTTCCTCGGTCAATTCGTGCAATAGCTTCATCTTCTGGTCGAATTGGCCGTCATCCATTTTGACGAAGATTGAGGAGATAATGGAGATGAAGAGAGCCGGTTGCTTTACGAAAACGAAGATAAAGATGGAGATGGATGGTGAAACGGATCGAGGCGAGAGATTTGGAGAAACAAACGATGACAGAGAGAGAGGGATTGGGAGAGAGTGAGTGCGTGAGAGAGGAGGGGAGAGAAAAACCTCGCAATAAGCTCAGTTCAAATATGGGCAGTGTGATGTGGTGTATGCTCTCTCTGCATTGACGTTCTCTGTGATCTCTGCTTGATCCGTTGGAGAGGAGAAACAGACGGGGGGAAGGAGGGTCCTTTTGTGTGAAAGGGATGGCGCTAGCAGGGCTCGCTTCGGCTTCCCGGCTCTCTCCCATGCTTTGATCCGAATCGGCATGTGTTCGACCGAAGGTATTTATGCATGAAATTGAAATTGCATGATCTGTCCAAGGGACAGGACTTGGCAAGGATCCAAGAGCGTAGCAGAGAAAGGGTCTTGCATGGATTCCACAGCTGAGCAAAGCGAAGAAGATTGAGATACATGTGATGGTCACAATGGTGTATATTTAGAAAGGGAAGAAGAGCATTGCTCAATGCTTCCAGCAGATTGATCGACGGACTATAGCTGGCAGAATAAAAGCCATTAACGCAATAGATGAATGCCATGTAAAGGCCAAGCTCAAGCACCAATCCCAGAGAAGATCTGCCATTGAGTCTACTACCAAAGCATTGGCTCAAGACGATTGAAAGGTATCTGCGAATGACTGTTGCTATCGTATGTTTCAAAGGGGAGAAGGGCAATATTCATACCCATAGTTGTCACGTGCAAGGCCAATCTAAGGTGCCCAAAAAACAAAAAAACAAATTTGGCTCAAGCTGGGAATCGAACCCAAGATCTCCCGCTGCCGAAACCAGGACTATAGAGTTTTTGGGACCTCGCCGAAGCTCAGTCTAAATATGGGCATGATGTGCAGTGCAATAGAGGCCCGAGGGCAGGGGAGGTCGAGATTGAGGGCAGGGAGCGGAATGACCGGGGAACTCTTTCCTCTCTGATTTCGGGCAGGCGTGTTACCACTGCACCACTCGAGCTTTCATGTTTTGAGCGTGATTAATTGGATACTTAAACACTATGCAGGGTACTCGAAAATTATTCAAATGCATTCAGAAAGTATTTCGGGAAGCGCATTCACAATTGATCCAGAGAGAAATTATAATAGGAGAAGATGACAATATAGACCATAGTAATGAGATACCGGGTGCATTGTTACTTCCATTGCGCCCTTCACATTACCTAATTGTCGCCCTGACAGATAATCGGATAGAATCGCCCCCTCAGTTGCCTGACCCCAATCATTCCATCTTGCTTAACCCCTCGTCTCGGATTGCCTGGTCTCTCGCCTCCGATGCCTCTTCGTATTACAATCTTCAACGTCGATGCCACAGCCGAGCCGGAGCCCAGAATGAGGCTCGTAGGTTCGGAACGAGTGTCCGTAAATATGTCCCAACTGCCATCGCCGTTTGAACCCTCATGTTAACATCGCGCAGTGCCTTTCTCCCAGAACAAACTGCCGCAACGATGCACTCGAACATCAGGATACTCTTGCGACTCGAGAATGAATCGGTGTCCGTAGATGGGCCCCAAACGCCACCACCGTTTGAACCCTCGCATCGACATCGCGCAGTGCTTTTCTCCCAGAACAAACTTCATGGGCGCCAATGCGAAGCACCCGAGCATCAGGAGGCTCTTGCGACTGGAGAATCAGAGAAGAGAAGGAGTAGAGGTAGCGGGAGGTGGAAGAGGTGGGAAAATCGGAGACATCTACCTGGAGAAGACTCAGTCGGCACCAAAAAAAGATTCAACCAGCACGATCCAAGGAATCGAAGGTCTGGGTACCTTGAATTTAAAGCAGCACGGAGATTTTCACACCTGCGCAATTAGCGGTGAGGGATTGGCAGTCTCGGCAGTGTTGTGGAGTGTAAAAAAAAGCTTCCTCCAGGTACGCCCATGGTATCAGATCTACGAGAGAAATGGGGGAGCTCCACCAGGCTCATGTTCCGCCGAGGGCGCAATAGCCCGACACAGTACGAAGGCCCATTATACAGCCTTGAAGCCGATCAGCGAACTCTCACTGCCTACCTGTCAATCGGGAGCATTTTTAATATGCAACGCCTCTTGAGGTGCCCTCCAGTGCTTCGAATGTGGCTTCCCGTCGCGAGGGGCCCACTTTACCCTCAGTTCTGTAAGCGAGCCTAGAGCAGCCGCTCGAAACCGGTACTCCGGCAACATGAAACCAAGCACCTCTATCGATCAAACCGAGATCAAGCCAGAGACTTCCTGCTTCTCATAAGACCTTGACCAGACTTCCCACGAGTAGGAGGGCTCAGAGCATCAGTTACACCAACCTAGAAGAGGGGACCGAGCCACCAAACTTCCTCCAAGTAGGTGGGCTCCATTTCCGACCTCTACAGTTCCTACCGAGCCACCGACATTCCTCCGACCAGGGAGGCTTCATTTGGGTTTCCAACTAGCCACTCATGCAGATCTGCAATCTTGAAAAACCCAGAAGCTCGCAGACCTGACATCCCGAATGTGAAGGAGCCCGAGCTGCCAGCATTCCTCCAGCGAGGAGGGCTCAAAGACACAACGTCACCACACCGGAAGGGGGACCCGAAATACCAGACGTCCTCCGACTGGGAGGGTTTCATTTGGATTCCCCATCTGCCACTCAAGCAGCACCCTTCGTGCCGAGCAGATCTCTCCTGAACGAGAACCAGAATCCTTTTGCTTGAAGACTGACCAACCTCAACAGGGGAGAGTCGGTGATTGGGGGACAGGCGGTGACTGAGCAGGAGGAGGCGATGGGGAGAGGAGGCGATGGGGAGAGGAGGCGATGGGGAGAGGAGGCGATGGGGAGAGGAGGCGATGGGGAGAGGAGGCGATGGGGAGAGGAGGCGATGTGGGAGTTACAGGGCTGCCGGAGCCACGTAACGCAAGTATTTGGAAGTCCATATATGTACAGGGCGCTGGCCCAAAGGTTTCTCTCTATATACAATTGCATCGCGTCTAGATCAAGCTCTTCATGCTTTCGGCATCCATGCTGTCTTGGCAAGGCGGGTGTCCTCACCGCCTATCCTTGTAGAATTGGGTTCGCCGGATACTTGTGGAGCATGTTCATCCAGTCCCAGCTAGCAGAGAGTGTCCTGTCTCATTGTTCTAGCGACCTCGATGAGCCTTCTCCCTTGAGGAGCTGGAAGGTCGCCGAGATCATCGAGGGCGAGACCTTGACGGCAGATCCTATTCACAGTTCTGCACCTACGTGATCTTCAGCTGTGGATGATACTTTTCCCACTCCGGTTGCGGACCGGCACCTCTCATGTGCACCATGCCCTGACTTTCCTTGCGGCTGGCGCCCCATTCCTCATCCGGATGCAAGGTATGGCTGGTCGAGGCGCTCGTGCCATGCAAGTCCTCAAGATCATCGTCATCGTCGGCACTATCTGCTCGTTGGGGAGGCGAGTGTTCATTCTTCGCCCGGGTGGTGGGTCCCGGTGGTGAAGGGGAATCTTTCGACTGTTTGGACCGAGTGCGCAGAAATAGAGGTACGAAAAAGAGGACGTTGAGTATGGGTAGAGATGCGACGGTGACGGCGAAGAACATGTCGATGATGAGCCATTTCAAGCTCAAAGGGAAAGCATAGGTGAGGTCCTCCTTTGAGCCTTTCTGGTAGACCTGTCGCATGATAGATCCGACACTAGAGACTGTGCCGATAGAGAAGAGAAAGCCCAGGCGGATCTTCTTCGACAGCTCCATCTGCATTTGGACTAGCAAGGTCATGGGTACAGCCAGGAGCATAAAGTCCATGGCACTGTGAATCGAGCTGAGGGCAACGATGGCATTGCTGTTCTTCTCGGGCCCACAGACCGGAGGATGCTTCAGGGTCCCACTTGCTGCAAGACGGGCACCGGGCACTGGCGGCCTACAAGGGACGATGAAGACGCAGAGTGAGGCGATGATGTAACCGACGAGGACGACCAGGAAGACGTGGTGAAAGATCATCCATTTCCGCGAGGTCATTCCGGTCAGACGGCGGTTGAACAGGCATATCGAGATCTTGATCACTCCGAGAGTGCAATAGTAGATAATCTCGGAGACATTGAAATACTGGAGAAGTGTTAGTGGCAAGATTGCTCTCAACGTGTAACGAGCGTCGTTGGCAGGATCATTTTCAACAGCTGAATGACGTACCATGAAGAGGAATGCATATTCGGCATAGGTGGTATCGTACATATGCTTCCCAGCCCCGCCATGAATCCCCACAGCCAAGGTCAGACCGAAAAAGACGACGACACCGGTGGCACCGAGCAGGATTGCCCAGTCATCAGCGCCCCACCGCAGCTCTCGCCGGTACAGTCGAAGGAACAAGCGAGTTCCTGTGATCAGAGTGGTGAGGAAGATGATGAGGGCAGAGGTCCCAATGACATATGCTTGCAGAGAGTCGTGTGGTGCGTTTGGGGGCACGGGCGCCGGGATGGTTGAAGGATAGCCAGGTGGTGGTGGATTGGACCCATAGAGGAGTTTCCACCAGCCCAGGATGATCAAGGCATCGTTCTCATTGTTAGGAGGCTGACCCAACAAGGCAGAGCCGCTCATGTTGGGATGCTGTGTCGGTCAGTGCTTGGAACGAGATCCAAGCATTCGTATCGCAATACCAGCACAGAATTGTGTGTGGTGGTGAGCGCAATCCCGCGCGCTGGGTCATCCTGCATATTAATACCGGGCTTCACAAGCGATCGAGGGGATGGGTTGGTAGGCGATCCGCTACTCGCTAGACAGGACCGGAGGCTTCATGGCGGTAAAGTTTGAATGAGCCCGATACCAGGGGAGCCCCATTCCCCTGACCACATAGCTTGCCATCAACGGTCTAACAGACATGTACCTGACAATTAGTCGCATGCCAGTCATGAATCTCTTGCATCGTCAAAGCGCAAGACTCCACGAGCGCGTGGCTGGTACCTTCTGATTTCTTGGATTGAGAGGAAGACGGCATGACTAACAGACCGTTGGATCTGACTTCCGACTACAGCAGATCTGGCATGGTGTTGGCATCATCTCGGAAATATCTGAGACCACAGAGTGGAGAAAGAGCAGCGCGAGTTGAGAGCGAATCTTCACGAAGATCTGGGGAAATTGCAGACATCGTTGATGATCGATGACTTGACATGTGATTGGGGCGCCTGTCGGGAGAGCCGCCACTAAAGAACCGACCTAGAACTCTGTATCTCGGTATAAGGGGCGAGGGGGCCAAGTATTTCCGCACATCGTGCCGCTCTCATCTAAATGACCTGCTGCATTGTTCTATGGTATCATGAGTTGCAGAATGAAAGGAGAAAACAAGGCATGGTGTTGATATTGAGGTGCTGCAGACAAGAACATTGGCCATTCTCTGTTTGGGAAATGTTTGCTACGTTGTGAAAAGCCAATCGATCATTTCTTCCCGTCATTTCCCTGTACTTTGTCATTCCGATAACACAATGACAACGTACTCATCTATCACAGTTTCCGTTGCTTCTGACGTCCACCTCAAGGTCCACATTTGACAATGATCGCCATATCGCTGTGGACTTTGGCGTATATGAAAATTGAATCTTGGTGCCATTTTCGCCAGACGCGTACTTCCATAGCCGTTCAACATATCACTATATAGTCTCGTATGCAAACCATGCAAGAAAGGCTAGGTTCAATTCAAAGAGCAACGTGTCGACGATCATTTTTTTGGTGTTGTGCATATGCATGTTTCCTATGTTGAAGCAATACGTCCTTATCTCCATCGGATCCAGTGCGATGCAACCCTTTGTTCACGGATAGAGGGGAGTGCTACATTGTACTGGCACCTGGTAATATCCCTAAGGGTATCCCTCGGACGACACAGGTGGCTCCAACCATTGTCCCATTTGCAGACAAAACGTCGTCATTAAATATATACAACACATTCCTATGTCAAGAATTATGATTGTTTTCGGAGGAAGGACTTCAACGTGACACTTGCCGTATCAGGTAGCAGACATGACACCCCAGCAAATGGCCTCCACGGAGTATATATGTCGCAGAGTCTTCTTCCACCATTGCCAGATCAATTCCACGACCTTCCGACATCCATCTCTCCATCTGGTCAATCCCCAAGCTCAGAATTACCTTCTAAATGGCAACGGATCACTCAATACTCTTCAACCTTCCTAAAGATGTGTTCAATACCCTAATCGACCACCTAGACAAGCCCTCCCTCTACAGGTTGTCCCGAACATGCAGCACCTTCTTCCACCACTCATCGATCCAACGAGCAATATTTCATGATCATCTCAGTCATCATGAAGTTTTATCATGGATGTGTGAACGGTTCTCCTGCAGAGGGGCCAAAATGGAGCCATGGCGGAAGTGGCCCCACCACTTTTCCAGAAGCGTCACAGACACAAGCGGACCGATGGTCCGATATATGTGCTTCCCCGAATCGGTGAACTCAAATGACCTGGAACGTATTGACAAGCTTTGTTCAAACGTCGAGGCAATCGACTTCACGATGACCAGAGAAGCCATCGATGCTACTAGGCATGGCACGCGGCTGGAATTGAACCGCCACTTTTCATTTCCTCTCTTTTTACGCAGCTGCCAGAAGCTACTGAACGGCGTGAAACGTGCCAGTATTAGTTACGGGAATGGGATGAACCTTCAGACGAAGGGTCTACGGTCATTCCCAGAAGGATTGCCACGGTTCTTGAAGCTGACAACGAGACTCGAGGCACTCAAAATCTGTTGCAGCTATCGAAACAAACGTTGGCTTGACGGAGAAGGCCTGGATGAGATACCGCAGCGCGCAGAGACTGCACAGGATCTCTGTCGCGCGATTGTCGAGAACGTGGGGCTCCACCTCAGTCGACTTATCATCAAGGATGCACCCTTCACCATTGCCAACCTTTACGAGTTCAGCTTAGGACTGGAAACGTTGCCGCATTTGAAAACCATCCAGGTGTCTGTGCACAACGACCTCCTTTGCTACGAAAGTGGATACTTCGATAGATTGCGCGATGCTCCGGACTCAGATCCCATGATGGAACCCTGGGACTATCTGAATGCTTTGCGTCGGGTGGAAGAGCGTGGAAGATTCGCTATCCGTCATTGCGATTCAGCGGACAAACATCAATGTGATCCCCTGGTATACTATCCTTACAGTCGCGCAAGCGATTCAGTGGACCCAGATTTTGACATGGCCCAATATTCATCGCCATCCTATCGCGCGATTGGCTGGACGCCCGTCTGGGATTGGCTCAGATTCCTTGGTTCGGCTTGTCCAGGGGGGCAACCACATCCGCGATCCTGGGGGCGCTACTGGGAGCTCACAGGCGCACGACAGCTTTTTCAGGCACTTATTCAAGCTGGTGCACCAGTGACGGTATCTTTCAGTGCCAGGAACAACGGCGGCGCTCTTTTCGCATCATCACGGACCAGAAGAAGAGAACGCTGTCCCAAAGACGCAGTATTCCTATTCGGTGAAGACAAAGACAGGAGATATCAAGATGTCAGCAATGAAGGATACCAACCCTCCGAACGCTCCACTGGGGAGCTGATCTCTCTTGGAGAAGAGTCAGAGACAGACTCGGAGACACAAGAGACTTCTAGCGTACCTTCAGGGATGAGGGCGACTGCAAATCCAGAATTCAAACGAGAGCTCGCTCGGGATCTGGCCTACGAGCAAGTCTGGCAAGTCAAATCGTCTGGGCAGCCCCAATCGTACATTCCATGTACGGAGGCACATCTGGAACCAAGACCGCCTTTTGCTCTGGGTCAGACATGCGATTCCTCTAATTGTTGCGATACAATGACCGATGTCCGACTGATGTACGATCAGACTTTCGACCAGTGCGTCTCCATCTTTAAGGACTTCCATCCGGACAAGCTAGCGGCGACTGATCTCACAGACGATGCGCTTCGGCGCGCATGCCGTCGTCACCTAGGGAAAAGGCTTGCAGAAGAATCGAAAAGACTGGCAATACTGTTCCGGTCCTTCAAGTCACATTTCCACCTCTTGAAACGCTTGGTACTATGTTTGCCAGCAGCTCTGTATCCCGATAGTGATCAGACCTTTGTGGACCACTGCCTTCCTGGCACTGGATGGAACGTAAGCAGACCCGGGACGACAAGCAACATACATCTTCAAAGCTTTCTGAGCATCAATTCAGCCTTCAAGGCGTTCTCGGTGGAGCAGTGCCCATTCATCTCCCGAGTCTTCACCAGGGCGGAGATCACAAGCCGCCCCGAGAGCAGGATTACCTTTGATGTGAAGGAATCTGTGAATGTACGTCCTGCGATAGACCTCAAGAGTTTTGGCGTACCCTCCATGGAGACATTGGTGACCTGTCCTCTGGAGGATCACTTTTTGTACAGGGAAGACTTTGTACTGCACCGCACCAAGGCTGCAGAGTACAAGGATGGCCAGGGACAGCTCATGGTTGGTGGAGAGGCTTGGTGGTGAGGACAGCGTCAATGGTCTGCGACGGGCTCCAGAAGCTGCCTATGTGCTACGATGAGGCTGATGGACTCCTGAGTGGTGAAGATGGGAAAGATTAGCAAACTTCCCTAAAATTCGAGACTAACTCAGCCTCCATGGATACTATTGCCACGCGTTTGTAACCGCCTTCGTCAGACGCTTTGATTTTCTACTCAACATTGGACCCTCGTCATACTAAAATTCTACACGGTAATGCAAGAGCTTCGCGAGTAGGATATTCTTATCGTCTGGCCCAAAGTGGCTTTGAACTGTGAATCGTTATCGTTCTAATGTTCCTACTATCCTCCCACTTCTATTGTTCATTTGACGAAATTTGAAAACACGTCTCTTAATTAATGTGACCGACACAGAGGAGAAGTCCTGATTATGCAAGGCTCAGACCTGATCGGTCTTGCTCAAATACATTTCCGAGCATTCCCCTTCAGGTTGCGGCGTTATCTGAGTCGGAACTCCGCATGTGAAGTTGAGGACCCTCCAAATATCTCGTACTGTACTGCGGGCTACGCCCATTGCTATTTCATAATACCTGCGAAAAAGGGTGTATGTGTGGGCGAACTGAGGGTGTATTAGCAGACCAACGGAACATGTATTTGCATACGAAGAGGGTGTCCATGTAGACCTTCCCTTTGTGAATTGGGCCTGTTTTCAATATGACCTTCATGCACCGTGATCTAGCTCATCGCCGCACTGGAGGATCTTGTGTAGCCAACAGCAGACAAGCACTATGCATGAAGTTTGACTTTAGTATAGCGGCATCCGCTTTGGGAATCCCTTCTTTGGACCGAGTTTGCTACCAGTGCAGCCAGCTCGCAGACAGGTGCGGGCAAGGTGCATTGAGGATGTCTCCTAATCTCACAATTGGCTTTTTCGTGGGAAGAGCCTACATGGAACCGACTTAACGTGTGTCGCAAGGAAGGCACTGTTCTCCGGGAAATTTGTCATCTCTCCGGTGCAAATGACAGCAGATCAACGGGCCGTACGTACGTCCAGGCAGAGGGTCTGCTGCCTCTAAGCAGGATTTTGCCACGCCTGTGCTGTGCATATGCATGAAGCGTGGCGCCAGGACTTTGTCACCCGTATGCATATACATGTGTATGTGCATGAAACGGCGCGCTATGATTTGACTCGCATGAACCACGCAATTCTCTCTGATCTCAGGGGACAGAAAAAGCGAAGTCGTGTTGTCATGCTCCGTGTCACTCTACATGAGTCATGAATCACAATCAAGGCCAATGTAAATGACCCACAACAAGTGCCGAATCACCAGCCGTACCTTTTGGCGAGAACGCCTTGAAACAGAGTCTGTACGTATTCCTCCGTTCATCCTCCTAACCATGCAGATCTGTATGCTCGAACGATCGCCGATGGCTCTGCCAACCGGTGATCTCCGTGTGTGGCGTTGCCCTCATCCATTGAAGCATTGCCTTGATCGGGTGGTGCAGGAGTTTAGATGAAAGTTGACCGGCACGGGCGGGACTCGCCACGTAAGCCTCTGATAACCACACTGCCAAGGTATTGCAATACGGAGTACTATCAGAGTGGACTACTGAGAAAACTCCCGCTTGCTCGGTTGGTAGGGGGAAAAGGGAACGGGGAAGGGTATGGGTAGAGCTGAGATTTGTAGGTACCTGGGCGTGCCCTCGCCTCTCCAAATTCAGGCCCCGTACCTAGTCCTGAGGCGTCTAATGGTGCTACTTCAGTTCTCCGCTCATGCTTCTTCTACCACACTATGACTCCTGTAGACCAGTCCTCTGGTTGCTCTTCTGATTCAGCATCTGACTCAAATAGGGTGAAACTCGCCGAGTCGGGCAGGTATGGAGCGGCGAGAAAAACTTCATTTACCATCTGGTCTGGCTTCGCAATTTTCGCTTGCCTCATCCTAGGCTTTGCGGGCATTAATATTCTTAATCGTGCGGGAGGAACGAGATCAGAGCACACCAACAGACCCACAGCAGCATGCCGAAGCCCTGCGCTTCGAAAAGAGTGGCGAAGCCTTGACAGTCAAGAGAAGTTTCGATACATTGAGGCTGTCCAGTGCCTAAAGAAGAGACCATCTGAGCTTGGTCTGAATCACACCTTATATGATGACTTTCCTTGGGTACATATTCATTTCGGAGAGAATTGTGAGCCTCTCTTGCTGGACAAACCTATCAACAATGACAGTGTGCTGATGATGCCGTGTCTCTAAGCTCACGACGCAGCACCGTTCCTCGCATGGCATCGTCTGTTTATACATAGCTACGAGCAGAAATTGAGGCAGGATTGTGGCTACAGGGGCCATCTCACGTATGCGATAGCCCGGCTTCATTAAGCTGAGAAAAGAGATTCAACTGACGTTTCCAGATACTGGGACTGGACTTTGGATTGGGAAAACATCACTGTCTCTCCTGTTTGGCATAATGAACTTGGATTTGGTGGTAACGGAGACACGACCATTGGAGAGCCGCTATTGAACGCCCACTGTGTCTCAGAGGGTCCTTTCGCTGGGCTCGAAGTCCTCTACTATGAGGACATCTATCGTCCTCATTGTCTACTTCGTGGGTTCGACAAGCGGCTGGTGGAGTTCAGGGATGCGCTGAAGCCAGAAGCATTGCAAGATTTGCTCTCATCCACAGACTATAGGTCCCTCAATTTGGGGCTTGAGAATGGTCCGCACATTGCAATTCCAAAGAGCGTGAATGGGGACTTTTCTCTCCATTCTGCACCTGCGGGTATGAGCCCATAAATACTTCAAACCTGACTTTACTGATATGGATCTAGATCCAGTATTCTTTCTTCATCACACTCAGCTCGATCGAATGTGGTGGCGCTGGCAGCAGATGGATATAGATGCAAGATCTCGTGAATATGACGGCCTTTCTGCAACAAATTCTGAGAAGCAAGCAACCCTCGATGATATATTATATATGGGCGGACTGACAGCAGAGCTCAAGGTAGGCGACATCCTACGCACGGACACGCAATTGCTGTGCTATAGGTACTGAAAATTGGGATCCTCGATGCCAGCAGCTTGCCCCTGTCATTCGTTCTCGCCACTCAAATGCTTTGGCATAAGAGGCCAAGTGGGTCATACAAATGTTTGCAGCAACGGGGCGTCACATGCATAATCATAGCTGGTTTAGGGGGCTTTGTGTCTGCACCTCGCTAGACTGTGTCGCATCAGGAAGAGCGCCTCGAATGCGCGATTCGCTTGATCTTGCGGGCGCGCGTGGATACCAAGTTGAGCTGCGAAAAGTCATCCGGAAAGTGACAGCGCCAAGCTGATTTGATGAACATAACAGTCTGACTAGTGTGCCAGGCAAGTACAAGCCTTTGAGATCGCGGAGAAATGCAGCTCGAGGGGGGAAGATCGTCCGGTGGTCTGCGTGTCTCACGACATCTAGCACAGAGATTTCCCAATACTGAAAGAGATTCAACCAACAATGGAAATTTGTTAGAAGTCACTGGTATTGCATCAAATGCAGGTAGACTTGTCATTGTCCAGAAAGGGAAGACTGTCCTCAGACGCTACCTAGAGTGACTGGCCAATCAAGCTATGTTTTACAATTGCGCGCATTCTTGATATGTTAGCCTTGGACTAGTGTACCAAATTGGTCATAGTGGGAGCCCAAGGAATTATGAGGACTATGGAAAGAGTGTTGGGCACTTTGCATAATCATGCCTTATCATTACGTGCACATGTGCCAAAAGAAAAACTCATTCCCGGTTCTAAGAGGCTTTATCATCTAATATCCGGCCCCAATGGCTTTGAGATTCACATCATCAGCTGCGTGAACACGGGGAGCAGCGGATTCTGGCTCTGAATCACCAGCTCAGCTCCTTCACTTTCTGATGGAGACTAGGGTAAGGCATACCTGCGTCCGCATCTCTCTTATATCCAGCGCCAATGGCTTTGAGATTGACGTCTTCGGCGGCGTGGACGCGAGGAGCAGATTCTGGTGTAAAGAGCTCGTCATTAGATAATTCGACGAGAATAGACGTTCATGGCTTCACTACCAGCATCTGCGTCTCTCCTGTATCCTGCACCGATGGCTTTGAGGTTTACGTCATCGGCTGCGTGGACGCGAGCCATTGCCTCTTCATATTATCAGCAATCTGACACGAGAGAATGATGGAAGTCATGTACCTGTGTCGGCGTGTCCCTCAGGTAACGCAACAGGCATGGCGGTATTGAGGACCACGAGGGCGAGTAAGAAGGAGGCTGTGAGTTTGTGGTTCATGTTTGCTCTGTTCTGGATACACTGCAATTGAGTAGAGTATAAGGATGTTGATGGTGACTGTTGAGCAATTAGAGTTCTTGTGAGATCGAATTGAACGGGCACTGCTGGTATTTTTATATTTGGAATCCTGGCAGTCGTGTCCAAAGGTCAGCTGCGCATGATTCTCACAGGAGAATAGTGCGGCAAAGGTGGAGTGTTGGGCTCCAGAACTACGTTGAAAAGTCACCAGAAGCCGTACCGCATGTACCAGCAAGCAAGTGGCAACGATCATCCACCACCAGGGTTGAGTGGAGTATTGTCTAACAAACACTAATGCCAATAGTGCTCCGCGCCTCGATCTCCACACAGAAGCCGAGCTGGAATGTTGAGGAGCGAATAGGATTGCAGTAAGCTATTCCCGGTTTTTCACAGTATGATTTCATGCACTCACAGACATCCAAACGCCTTGAATAGCCCGTTTGCCTGCATTGGGCCTTCCGATGGTAGGACAACTCGTCTCTGAGGATCGAGATCGAAATGCTAGAGATGCCACGTGAGACGAATGACAGGAATAATCTGCGTTGGTACCTACTGTGGTATCTCAGGTGTATGCAATGCCCAGTGGACGTTCGCTATAAGGGAAGCTATGAGAGGGTGAGATGGCAGAGGCCGCAGCGATCACCAGATACGCTACAGGAGCTCTTCATCGAGTAATCACTAAGCGAGATACTGAGCATGGAGAGATCATGATTTCACGAGCGCTCTCAGGGCAGGCCATCTCTACCATCATCACAAAATCCAAAGTGCTCGCCCAGCAGGATTGGATCCACACTGTCTTTGTAGCATGCCGTATGCTTGGTTGCAAAATCTCTCAGCTGATCCCAGCTGCGACACTTATGTAGCTGACCGTCGCCTACGGTGAAGTCACCGAACGTATATAGAGGCGTGCTATCTGCGTGGCATTGTACTGACTATCAAGATCGTGAGCACAAGTCCCAAGACCTTCGATGACGCCACCGGTGGCTCTTTGGGGAGAATGACTAACTTGACGGATGGCATCAAAACAGTGGGTCATATGCATTGATGGATGCCATGTAAAAGGTCTATTCTCAACAGCCTCCCAGAACGTTTTCTGAATGATTCTCTTCCAAAATATCAGCCATGAATTGGAGGAGTGAGAGTAGATGGGTTTCTCACCAGGCAATGCAGTTGATGGTAAGCCTCAAGCAAGTAAACCCTTTTACCCTCGTCACTCGGTAGCCGCATACTATCAGGCCAGTGTCGTTTGAAGGCTTGATCCTCGTCAATCGCTATAAAACCATGGGATGGCCTGATTGAGTCCCATAGCTCGTCACTTTCACTGTGGTTCCTGGGACTGTATTCGGTGTTCCACAGGAAGTTATTCCAAGTGGTGTCTAGCGAGATTGCGTCTTGCCTCGCTAGTAGGTTCAATGAGTAAAATCCCGCTCGATGAGGGTACGGGTCATTTACCATAGTCCAAAGGAATCACTTCTGACCGAGCAATGGCCTTCGTTGCTTTCGTGAAGTAGGCAATAGTAGCAACGTTGGTGATGATGAGGCTTATAATGGCCAATGACATTGAACAACCGAATTTTTTGGGTCTTCGAAAGCCTGTCGTCCAAGATTCGACATCGTCCTGTTCTCGATCATTCTCGTTCTTCAAAGGTAAGTAAGTCGACGACATGCTGCTTCGTGGGAGTATGCCAGCTGGGATGTTGAAGAAAGAACAGTCAAAGAACGCTCCGACGATAACGGTTGAGCAGGCCGAGATCGAGCCCTAGCTAATGGTCAACCCATCCATGTCACCCCAATGTACCTTTGATCTTATGCAACAACATGTACGCTGCATGTAATCCCCCGAAAAGGGATATTTCCCCACTGCACCTGCAAAGTCGAGGCATCATGAGTTGTGGCACATCCCTGCATTACACAGTCTGTTACTTACACGTAATTATTACCAAACATTGGATGCCGACTCTCAGTAGCGACAAGTGCCATCCTTTTTTATCAACGTTTCACAGCACGCGTTCATACCAAAACAATTATGTCTGCCATCTACTCACGTCTACCGGAAAGTCTTGACGACAAATTTTCTAGCCTGTTCAATGATGGTTTTCGAACACCACACTGGCCGCGAATTTTGAGCTCAAAGAAACTGCTGCTGTCAAAACCTTCAAATGGATCTTTGGCAGGGCTGATTTTCTTCGGCATCTTTGCAACTGCGGTGACAACCTTCATTGCAGGAATGCAGTTTGCTCGACATCAAGATGCTTCCAAGCTATCATCTGGAGTCGCACCACGTGGTAAAGTATTCCATGTCCCTTCGTAATCAAACCGCTGATCAGGAGAAAGTACCACTCAAGCTTTCTGCTCAAACATTCCGACTCGATGAAAAGTTCACCGCCCCGCCCCTATCTAGAGGCAAGAGTGAGCCAGCATGGGACTCATTGCTGCCTAGTACGTCGAAGCGGGTAATATAACTCGCAAAGGATATTTTTGCTTACCATACTTTAGATGGGCTGGGCTACGTTAGCAATGACCCACTGTCAGGACGAAACCTCTCCGTCATAAGTGTATTCCACCAACTGCATTGCCTGGTAAGTCACCTCTCGTCATGCCCCATGTTGATAACGATAGCGTGGCTCAAGAATTCTGCAGTATACGCTTCGACGAGCATATTATTCGAACTCCATGGGAGGGGAGGATTTCGACTTTGGCCTTGACCGGACCCAACACACAGAGCATTGCTTCGAGTACTTAAGACAGAGTCTGATGTGCTCCGCTGACTCCACTGTTGAGCCCGCCGAGGGTGCAGGGGACGCATTTTTAGGGTGGGGCTTCAAGCGACAATGCAGCAGCTATGGAGGATTGAAAGCTTGGGCGGAGCGATGGAGAGCCTTCGACGCCCAAGGCTTTCTGGCTCACCCCAAGCATTCGCATATTGGGCAAGGCTGAGCAAGGGACTTCTTGAGTATTGAAGTCAGATGGCCCGAAAACAATAAGCGCCGTTCATTCGGCTACGCCATCGACTCAATCTTTCGGTCATGCTTCCCCGAGCCGAATTCACGTGAAGACATTCGTGAGCCCCCCGACTCCAGAATGTGGTAGCGTTTTCTGATCTTTCATCGTTGCTATCCGAGGCATTATCCGAATCAGAGCTAATATGTCTCGCTGTGGTCCATGCGGATGATCCATTTTGTACAATAGGGAATATTGGCGCTCCACTGTCCAGGCGGGTGGCTCAATGCCCCCTTCTAACCTTCCTCTCCGTCGGTAATGGATGATTCAGTGAGCCCTCTCTGGCCTTCGTCGGCGCTGGATCGGATATCTAGGGATCCTGTACTTGCCATCAGGAAAATCTTCTCGTACAATTTGGGTTGAGTGTCGCTTAGAGGTCTGTGTTGGTGTCGTCGAATAGTCTGAGCTAGCGCGGGTGCAACTGGAGGCGTAGAGGGTGAAATTGGATGTGCATCCTCAGTCTGCGCGAATGCATCTACCATGGACGGCGTTTTCCGGCATCGATGCTTTGGGAACATTCTGGCCTGGCACGCCTGATGGCAGGTATATTGAGCGTTGCCTGCCGCGAGCTAACTGGGAGGAGGGTCTTTTCAGTCAGCTCTAGATATCTATACTTCGTGTCCACATCTTTGGCAGGTGGTGGATGGTATCGTGTCATACAGGCGGAGCTGGAGGAAAGCTAATGAGAAAAGCTAGGGGGAGAAGTTGAGTATTCTACAAGATCACTTGTATATTCTCAGAGATCAGTTGCCTGTTGGCGTTCTTAGGATTTTCGGATTGCAGATCTGCATAGAGGAGATTGTCTCGTGCGTAGCTTGGAGGGGTCTCCAGGGTCCTGCTTCTATAAATTAGGGGGTTCCATGACCTATTAGTATCCCCAGGATTTGTGTACCTCCGGAATGGAAAGTGAAGATGGTGGGTCCGCGAAGTGGAAAGGCAGGACTATGTGCTGAATGCAGTGAGTAGTTCAGCTACTCATTATCGGCCGGAATGAGACCCTTTGGAACCCTTACAGAGCGGACCCTCACTGCAGGGCTTCCGGACTTTGTTGGATTTACCGCATATGCAGACTGCAGATTTATTGGGTGCGAAGGCCCCGATCTGCTATGGGAGAATGTGGGTATCTGAATGGGCCTCCGTATCCAAGTCCTGAGATTCTCGATCTCATTATTGGAGACTTGACGAGCACAATCAGAATCGTTTTTCCCACCCACCAGCTCCCCGTGAATGATGATGTACATAGCCCTAGATGAACCCCGGGACTCTGCGGCTGCAGGGGGATTACTCAGCCTTGAATTATGCCGTCAGGCGCCGCCGACGCGGTGGCCAGGCCACAAACGGGCCCATTGTAGTCCTTGACACTTGGGCAGGGTCCAGACCGACATTGTCGAGGTCCCTCACGAGCCAGGGGCTCTAAAATAGGCCAATCAAAGACTCTTTTATCACCTCAGATCCTAGTGTGCATGCGTTGAGAACTGAGCAATCAGTGGTCGTTGCATTGCTTCGGGGGACTTATTAATATCTTGCCCGTACGAGCTGACAAAGTTCGTAGAGTTTAACAGCAGGTCGACTGTAGAGACCCGCTCCAAGCCTTGTTCTTATCGACAATATGTACGAACATGGGGGGCATGTCTAACCAAGAACGGCAGGTCTCCAAAAAGCCGACCTCCCATGTGACCGACCAGAAGCAGTCTTGACCTCTGCATGTCCCATTTCGAGACACAGCATGTGAAGCAACCAAATATACAGAGCGAAAGTTTTCTCTCCTGACCTGACCCTTTTCACTGAGCTTCTTGCGAGCATACATCATTTCACAACAATGGCAGGGCCTACCAATCCATCAAAAGTCCTTCTTGTAGGGAGTAGTCCCCTGGAGTCAGCATCCGAATTCTTCTCAACAGCGATTGCAGCACTTCCCTCTCGCCTACCACAAATCCCTGATGGGGAGGTTGGTTTTCGCAGCAACTTCGTTTCATGGCAGTATCCCGTATTCCCAATAACAATTGTACAGCCGCGATGGGGTGGACGACTGTCTGCTGAGAGCAGTGCGAAGCAGTATACTTTGGCAGACATCAATCCTACTGGCTACGATGAACAGGCTCGCCTCTCGTACGCTACATTTCGCGAACTCAAAGAATCACAGCGTATACCAGCAGACGTACGGTTCCAGGTTTGTCTGCCATCTCCACTGACCGTTGTGCGTGGCTTTGTCGAAGATGATGGGGTTTGCGCACAAGTCGATCCGCTGTACGAAGAACGCTTGCTGCAAGCCCTTGCGACCATCCAAGATCATATACCCGCTTCAGAGCTTGTCATCCAATGGGACCTCCCAGTCGAAATCGCTTGTCTTGAGTATGATCGAGGGAATCTTCAGGACTATTGCTGGAGGCCATATTTCTCCCCCGTGAAAGCTGGCATCTTGGACCGCCTGATCCGCCTTGCCTCTGCGGTGAAACCGAATGTACAGATGGGCTACCACCTTTGCTACGGTGATATAGGCCATAAGCACTTCCTTCAGCCGGCTGATACGGAGCTCCTGGTCGAGGTAGCCAATGACCTGGTACAAAAGATTAGTCCTCTGCATCAGATTAAATACATCCATATGCCAGTGCCAAAAGACCGGATAGACACTGCCTACTATAAACCAATGGCGGCCCTGAGGTTGAACGAAACAGAGCTTTTTCTTGGTTTAGTCCATGCAAACGACGAAATTGGGACAAGGCAGAGACTCGAAGCTGCGCAGGCAATCTATCCAGAGATTGCAGGAGTCGCCACTGAGTGTGGCATGGGAAGGACCCCGCTGGAGGAGATCAGCAGCATCCTGGAGATTTGCGCCTCTGTGACTGCATGAAAGAAGATTTAGGTAGAAGGTCATGGACTTGTAGTCTTAATGGAGGATCTCGGTCACGCTTTCCTATGCTTGATCAACCTCAAAACAAATCTAAGCGCCATCAGTCCAGACTTTGGTAGCGTCATCTCATCTGTTCAATCCTCCTGTCAGAGGCTTTATCTGCAACAGAGCTGATGCGTTTAGCTGTAATGCATGAGGATGATCCCTCTTGGATACTGGGATACATTGACCCTCACTTCGATACGACAAGAACGAAAGAGCATAGACTTTAAAGCAATGCCATGAAGTAGAGTTCCGATATGAAAGAAGCATGGGAGAAAGCACCATCATTGCACACGAATTATGAGAATGACATCAAAGTCCTCGTCGGTGCCTTCGCCGCCAGGGAGAGGGTACTGTCAGAGATCCAACAACACTCACACTCCCGCTCTGCATTTCTACCTCTTGACGTCCCCGAGCTAGAGCGTGCATTGAAGCCCACGGATGAATAAAGCGCTGAAGATATCTCGTGGTCAAACATTCCTCAGCCTCCCCTGCCAAGACTTTCATCCACCTAGGCTGCCTTTGGAATAGACCCCGTGGAAGCCAGTGACGTCGATGCTGACAATCTCCAGGCCAAGCTCTCCATCAATTGGCCAATTGCTACCATGCCAAGTATCACCAGCATTGCTTGCATAGACCACGAACCTGCTCAAGTCTTGAACGCCTGGCTTGGTGTGAAGCAGGCTGAACGTTCTTCTGTAACACCTTCACCATTATCCAAGCGTAATCGTTGCCTTACAAATACCCCGCACGCGTCAGCGGATGCTGCGGATGCTGGAAACCCTCCGATAAGGGTCGACAACGTTGTTCTACCATCGTACATTACTGACGAGAGAGGAAAGCAGTAGTGAGAGGGTTTGGAGTTGTACACCATGAGTGCAGCAGCGCTAGCCCAATTTGGCACCAAGCATGTTGCCAAAGGTATAGGGCGACTTGCCACTGAGGTCATTGAGAGCGGCTCTGGCAGCTATGTCACTATGGTTGGTGGGAGGAGGATGGTAAGTGGTGGATCTTTTCTTTAATAGTAATGCAGGGTGCTTTGCTTCTTCATGATTTGCCAACATCATCAATTCCCATGTCAGAAGAAAAGCGAACATCTACCCTAATGACAGAACAAGGCACGCTGCTGGGGTACATCTGTTGAACATTGATCATGTATATTACATCTTGTGCCTTCTCTGCACTTGCTGGTGCTTGATTGTGCCATCTTCCCTATCAGACCCAGACATGAAGCTGGCTCACCGTAGATGCCGGCTTCATCAGCTGACTTATGCTCCCAGCTCGATTTCACCTGCGGCATCGGCGTCGCCAACCTCGGCCACTGCCACCCCGCCGTCACCAAAGCCGCCCAATCCCAAATCGGCAAGCTGGTCCACGGCCAAATCAACATCGCCTTCCAAAAACCTTACCTCGAACTCATCGAATCCCTCCTCCCGCTGATGCCCCACCCCTCGCTCGACACCTTCTTCTTCTGGAACTCGGGGGCCGAGGCCGTCGAAGCCGCCGTCAAGCTGGCCCGGCACGCCACCCGGAAACAGAACATCATCGTCATGCAGGGTTCCTACCACGGGCGCACCTTCGGCACCATGGCCATGACCCGCTCCAAGACCGTCTACGGCGACGGGTATGCTCCCCTGATGCCCGGTGTCTTCTCCGTGCCGTTCCCCTACTGCGCTCAGTGCTCCGTCGCAGCAGCGTCCGGCGGGGCCCACTCGTTCGACAATTGCTGCATGGATCCCGTGCTCCAGCTGGAATTGCTGCTGAAGCGCGAGAGCAGCCCTGCGGACACGGCGGCCATCTTCATCGAGCCGGTGCTGGGCGAGGGCGGGTACGTACCGCCGCCGCCGCAATACCTCGCCAAGGTTCGGGAGATCTGCGATCGGAATAATATCCTGCTGGTTGCGGACGAAGTGCAATCGGGCTTTGGCCGGACGGGGAAGATGTTCGCAATCGAGCACTGGGGCGTCCGGCCGGATATCTTGATCATGGCCAAGGGAATCGCGAATGGATTGCCGCTCTCGGGGATCGTCTCTAGGAAGGAACTGATGGATACGCAGAAACCAGGGTCCATGGGCGGGACCTATGCTGGCAATGCGGTGTCCTGCGCGGCAGGCGTTGCTGTGGCCAAGGCGTTCCAGGAGGAGAGGATATTAGAGAACGTGGCTGCTAGAGGCCACGAGCTGAGGGGAATGCTGGAAGGTTGTCAGACGGACTCGAAGACGGGGGGCATAATTTATGATGTTCGTGGGTTGGGGTTGATGTTGGCGTTGGAGTGTAAGCCCGGAGGCGGGTATGCGTCGAAGATCCAGGCAAAGTGTATGGAGAAGGATATGCTGGTGCTCACGACGTCTATCTATGATACGATCAGGTTCATCCCGCCGCTGAATATCACCAAGGAGGATATGGCGAAGGGATGTCAGATCATCAAGGAGGCAATCGCGGAAGTGGCCGCGGGAGCCAATCCTCCCGAGACGGGGACGAGAGGTCAGGCTTTGGAGTAGTAGAGTGATACGCATGTCCATGCAGTTGGATGACAGAAACCTTCATCAACGATACAGGGTTTTTGTACATGTATCGCGAACGATCACTCGCTTCCTGTTTCCACCCCTCTAACACCCTCACAATCTTGCACAAATGGCCTCTCCGTGACGTGAGTATCCTCCCACCACCCCTTGCCAATAACCGCCGCATATGCGTGACGCTCGCTCCTCGAAGTCTGGAACATGGGCTCGGCCGGGCTAGGTACTCGAGAGGTCCTGACACTCATGCGTGCCGTGGAGCTGATCATTGCCCTTTGCTTGCACCTGGCTGGTCGCGCTTCAACCTCGGTCGTGGCTTCGGAACAACTCCCATATGGATGGATCATAGGTTTCCAGACTATAAGGAATCGGTCCAGCCCAGCCTGGTGGCGTTCCTCGAAACCTCTTGTTCATGATCATACTGTCGGATCGTGGCAGAATTACAGCCGCGGTTTTGGCATCGAACTTCCCCAGCTCCCGGTGCGGCACCGGTGACATGCTACTCCTGTAATGCTGCTGAACGTAGATGGCCACGGCGTTGAGGACATAGGAATCCGCATTCCGGTGTGCCCACCGCGTTCCCTTGGTCCTTGCAACATCCCACGTATCCTGTGCTTTGTAGGCAAAGGTGCCAGATCGCCGGGGCTTGTCGTGCCAGATTTCGCGGAACATCGTGGTAACGCGGTTGTGATGGAAGTTTTCGATGATTTTCTGTTCCAGTCTGTTGTCTTCGTGGGTTTTCACTTGCTCGGTCAGAGTCGGGCTGTCAAAGAAGGCAGCGCAGAAGACGGTGTGGTGAGCGGATGTGCTGTCCCAGGAGTACGCCTGCGTTCCGTCGGTACAATGGTGGCCGTAGTCGTGACAGTAGAAGTACCGATGATCATGGGCTGGTGTCCTATCACTGAAACGTGCCAGCGAGCCGGCCATGCTCCTCGAAATGGTTGTGCGGTAGTCTTTTCCGAAGCGTCCCCAAGCTCCAGAGTTCCAGTCTTGTCCGAGCCATTGAGTGTGGGCAATGTCATATCTGTAGCCTGGCACCTTCTTGGTCTGCGCTTCAGCGAGCAGCTTCGCCTCGCCCCATGCATGCCTGATCTTGAACTTTTGGTCAGCATCGCATCTAGCATCTATGAATCTCGTTGGTATTGCGCCGGCAGCTGGCAATAAGTCATTGGCGGGCTGGGGCCAAGTAATCGTGTCATTGCCGGTTGTGGGGTCCGTCGTTTGAGGATCATTACGCCGATGCAGCATGTACTTCGCATTGAATTCCGCATAACGTGGACTGCCAGCGATGACGGTGATGCAAAACAGTATTATGGTATGCGCCAGTGACGCGATGTCGGATGGAGCAACCATGAGCACGCAGATGTCACATATGGAGACGGAGAGAAATTGATGATGGAGAAAAAAATGGAGCACCAAAGCGAGAGAGCCATAGGGAACAACGACAGCGGCCCATTCTTATATCAGATGATTTCTGCTTCTTATGATACGTGGTGATTTCAAGGTGACTGGCTTTTGGAAGCGCCGCACAGACTGGAGTCGAAGGATTGTCCAGAGGACCTGGTGGCCAAATTAGGAAGCATAACAAGGGTGTTTCTTGACCTTGTGCAAGATTGTGGCACAATCACTGTTGACGAGCACAACCTTCTGCCCAAGACCTACCATTCTAATAAGGAAGGTTCAGAATAAGGCGGAACCGTCAAGGCAAGGGTGTTGCGAGTGAAAGGGCTATCATTCCAGGTGGATAATGGGCGCTTTGTGCTTTCATTCGCTCATTGTGCCTCCCATTGAGGCTGTTCACATATGGTTCACCAAGGCGGAGAGGATGCGTGGCCTGGATTTGAAGGCTTTCGCTTTAAGCTTATACTCGCTGGACTGGAGAGGCTCGTTTCAGAACTTCAGACGCAACGGGATGGAACGAGGCGGTTTTTCCGGGCGATTAGCCGGCGCTGCCTGTCCTGATTGGCATTGTGCGATGCGATTTTTAGTAAGCTTTCTTAGCCACAAGAAGATTATCACATCAGAATTGCACTCTCGTAATGAATCGAAGGTGGCAAGGTTTGGAAACGTTTCTCGTTTTGTGGGAAGAAGTCTGAACCGTTCATAATGAGGCTAAAAGTGCCAGGCGTTAAGTGAGCGGTTTGCATTCGATGCGCTGGTTGGTCCAAAACTTCAAGCAAGCTTGGCACATTCTCCATGCCAAAACGGCGCGAGAAGCCAGGACACGGTGACTTGGCCCCAATCGACAGTTCAGGGTCACTGCATTGGAGGGTAACCTTGACTCACGGCCGAAATATGAGGAAGCCAGACAGGTCCGTCTGTGTACGCATAAAGCGAGGCCCCTCAGCCAGAGAAGAAGCGAATGTACCCTAGCATTGTCGGACCACCTGCGCAATCCAAAGATCTGGCTTGGGATCCTCGACGAGAGTTTGGCATGCATAAGTCTCATAGACCACTTGAGGTCCCCTGCAACTGGTGCAAAGAGTCGATGTTGTTATGTCAATACTGCTCTCACAAGGTATCAAAACGGCCCGATCGAGCATCCTGCTTTGATTCAAGGGGGTAGGAAGTCTACCGTAATGCAGGCTCTTTTGTCACAGGATCCATGAGCGACTGGGCCATCAATGGAGCGAATACCATCTGCTTTGGTAGCTTTAGGATCTGCAAGGCGCAGATGTGAGAGACCGTTTCAAAATTACCTGAAGACGTGAGTCTGGGTCGGCAACAACTGAAGCCTGAGATCCTAGTACAGCAATGTCGATGTGGAACTGTCGTGGGATGTATAATATGCCATGATGATCTTCCTCATGCGTGAGACGCAGATTCACTCGCTCGCTAGAAAGATCGGCCCGGAAACGCGCTCTAAAACGTTGTAGAGCCAACGATGACGACAGCGGGGTAGACCCTGATGCCCCTCCAAACGCTTATCGTGAACGGCTATAAGACATCAACTGAATCCTGATTTCCCCCTTCTCACAACATCCCAGATCGATCCAACAAACAGATTATTCAACTTTCAAGAGAACCACTCATAAAGCCTTAAATACACCACATACCAGCAAGATGGATCCCAACCAGCAAGGAGGAAAGGAGGATTACTTGGACAAAGGTTTGTTGCAGCCATCTCAGGTTGTCAGCCATGCTTGAAGCATTTGCTGACGCGAACCCATCAGGTCTTGATGCTGCCGAGAAGAAGTTCGGGCAGGGCAAAGTCGACCCCGCGAAGCAGCGCGGTATGAATGAGAAGGTCACCGACGGCGCACGTGGCATGTTCGAGAAGATGACTGGGTAAGTCACCACAATCCTCGATCTATCTAAACACTTGGCTGATTGCGGTGGCGTCATACAGCAAGAAGGTGCCCGACAAGTTCTCCAACTAGGTCCAAGCATACATCAGGGCACAGGGAGGCGGCTGAGGACAGACATGACAACCAACGTGAATCGGAAACATACATTCTATGATCAATGAGCATTGAGCATCGAGCTACCCCTGTGCCAGTCTTTTTACCTACACACAATGATATCCCTAGAGCAGAGGCAAAGATGACATTCTCTTGAAAATGCCTTGATGTTCTGCAGTGCCTGCTTGTGCCACCACTCATGCCATCGTATGCCTCTACATCCCGGACGATAACAGTTCCAGACCCACCATCCATTTCATCATGTATCTGCCCGTTGCCTCTGCCGGGTGAGCTATGAGAAGCCGTGGGGGTTGAAGAAACCCTGTTCTCGTAATTGCCACCCGATTACCTCTATCACCTGCACTTAGGGGAACATGCTTCCTGGGCGCGCCTGTACCTGCACTTAGGGGTGAGGTGCCTAAGCGTCGAGACCCGGACGGCCACCACCGGCATGCCCGCTGCGGAGCGAGTCGCCCCTAAGCGCAGCTTTTGACGGCCGTTACGTCAAGAGCCTCCCCCATTCGTGCCATACAATCGACCATCTCTTCTAGCTCGTGTCAAAGAGAATGAATACCCACAACACGAGTAGCGCGATGGCTGAGCAACTTTCTTTGTGCGGGTTTGGACGAGCTTATATAGAGCAGGGGCCTTTTCATTCTCTGAACCTTTCTTCTCTCCTTGATCAGTGACTATTACTTCTCTGAAACATCACTCGTTTTCTCAAACATCACTCTTTTGTTGCCTGTGCTCCGTGTTGCTCTCCCACTTCAGTTGAAACCTCCATACAGACCATCTCAATCCAAACCCCCATCACATTTCCCAGCGATGTCCGCCCCCACAGCCCCCACAACCGCCATCACCTCCAAATTCCTCTCCCACCCGGACCATCTCGGCGTCGTCGCCGTCGGATTCTCCGGCGGGCAATGCAAACCCGGCACCGAAGCCGCCCCCACCGCCCTCCTCTCCTCGGGCCTCCTCACCCAGCTCTCGTCGGATTTGGGCTACACCCTCCACCACGACGACACGGTGCACACCTACTCCTCCGTGCTCCCCGCCTCGGACCCACCGCACCGGGGGATGAAGAACCCTCTCTCCGTCTCCCGCGTCACGGAAGCGCTGTCGAAACAAGTCTACGAGCATGCCAAAGAGGGGAGAATGGTGTTGACGCTGGGAGGGGACCATAGCATTGCCATTGGGACTGTGAGCGGGGTGGCCAGGGGGGTCAAGGAACGGTGCGTACGTTCTCTGATTTTTCTTCATCTCTCCACTTATGGCGCGTCACACACAAAAAGACATGCAGACACAAACGCACACAGAGGGAGAGAGAGAAGAAGAGAGAGAGCGACAGAAAGAGAACAATGTTCCAGCCCACTCAAGAAGATCCACGCTGATTATCCCCACTCCACAGAACCAACAAAGACATCTCCGTCATCTGGGTCGACGCCCACGCCGACATCAACACCCCCGAGACCTCCGACAGCGGCAACGTGCACGGCATGCCCGTCGCCTTCCTGACCGGTCTGGCTCGCGACGAGAAGTTCGGCTGGTTGGATGAGACGATGGCCGTTGGCGGGAAATTAAGCACGAGAAAACTGGTATATATCGGATTGAGGGACATTGATCGCGGGGAGAAGGAGATACTGCGGAAGGAGGGCGTGAGGGCGTTTAGTATGCATGATATTGATCGGTATGTTTCCCTTCTTCAACCCATGTCGCTGGTTTTTTGCTATGGCTGGAGGGATGACGTATAGACTTTGAATGAGGGGATGTGAGACGCTGATGGAAATGCTGGAACAGCCACGGCATCGGTAAAGTCATGGATATGGCCCTCGCCCACATCGGCGCCGACACGCCCATCCACCTCTCCTTCGACGTCGACGCCCTGGATCCGCAGTGGGCGCCCAGCACGGGAACCCCCGTCCGTGGCGGGCTGACGCTGCGCGAGGGGGACTTCATCTGCGAGTGCGTGCACGAGACGGGCAGCTTGGTGGCGATGGATCTGGTGGAGGTGAATCCGATGTTGGAGGAGCAGGGGATCGATGCCACGGTGAGGGCGGGGGTGAGTTTAGTGAGGTGTGCGTTGGGGGATACGCTATTATGATGGCATGGTATGGTATGGTAGGGGAGTGTGGGGCTACGGTGTTTGCATACGGTGTTGAGGGGTCTGGAGTTCAAAAGGTTACAATTCAGGAGCTGAAGTCAATGATCAGACGCAAAACAAAGATGTTGGACAGATTTTTGCGAGCATTGCATATAAGAATGTCATAGTTGTGAATCGTTCAGAATTCAGCTATCTATGAGCCCCATCTATCTGTTTCGCTTTTTCAACACTTTTCTCTACCGATGTAATGGGACAGACCTGTAGACACCTCTAATGAATCGTCTCTATCGAGCATCAGCCCCATACCTACCGCATGCCGCATCAAAACATATCATCGTTCCTCGTCACCAAATCCATATCCGTAAGACATTTTACGCCTGCCGAATCTATGGCTCGTCCTTTTTTCCCGTCCTCTGCATCGAGGAAGCCTCCTGGAACGCCCTGCCTTGATCTAGAACCTCGTGATATCTCTCCCAAACAGCCAGTTCAACAGCCTGTGCGCCACAAATTAGCCCTTGATCCCCCTCTCTCGAGCCCACATTGCTTCTCCCATGGCCCCTATCTCCCCGCCTCCCCACCTCCCCAAGAGAAAAGGGAATTCAGGACTCACCAATACGTCGGAATCAACACCCGATTCCTCCAGCTCACACTCATCCCCAAATACACCCCCCTCCACACCAACCAGGCGCTGCGCCCGCTAATATCCGGCGTGCCCTTGCCGGGGGTATCCACGATCGCGCGCGCGTTGCCCACATACGCCATGATGCCGTTGTTCCGGAACGTGAACGGTTTGCCCTCCGCGCCGCCGTTGTTGAGGGTCTTGGCGAGCCAGACGGCCTGCTGGGTGGCCGTCTGCGCGGTGGCGGGGAGATTGGCGTTGGCCATGGCGGCGTTGTCGCCGAGGGCGTAGACGTCGGCCAAGGCGGCTGTGTCTGCGGGGGCCGGCGGCGGTGTGGTGGAATCAGAGGGTGAGGATGCTGTGGTGGTGGCGGCGGTGGAAGCGGGCTGGGAGTGCAAGCGGACGCGGAGGTGCGAGTCCACCACGATGGCGCCCGAGCGAGGATGCGACTCGATCATCCATTCGCGGGAGGACAGCGTCTCGACGGTTGGGGGACTGCTATCGGGGGCGATGATGGCGGAGGAGGAAGAGGGCAAGCGTTGGGTCTTGCGCAGGCAGCGCTTCACGAACGGGTTCATCATGTTGCCGGTGCTCCAGACGCACATGCCGACCCCGACATCACCGTCCTCGGCCGTGGTGAGGGTGTAGCAACCCTGGGCGTCGGCGACTTGCTCGGCCGAGCCATCGCCGTTGGTATGGGGGAGGCCACGTCGGAGTTCGCTGACGGCGGAGTTGGTCTTGATGGCGACGCCCTGGCGCTGGAAGGTCGTCATGGCGTACCGGGCGAGCTTCTCGTCGAACATGCTGAGGACTTTGGGGGCGACGTCGTGGACGGTGATGCGGACCATGGGGGCGAGGCGGGGGTACGTGCGGCATAGGTCTGTGTGGACCAGGTCGGAGAGCTCGGCGGCGAATTCCATGCCCGTGGGACCGCCGCCGATGATGGCGAAGCGGAGAAGTTGCTTGCGCAGGGACTCACTTGTGGTCGGGAGGGAGGCGATTTCGAAGCACTCGAGCACCCGTTTTCTTATACGGCGCGCGTCGCCGACGTCTTTCATGAAGTAGGCGTTTTCGCGGACGCCCTTGGTATCGAAGGTTTGGGAGTAGCAGCCAACAGCGACGACGAGCTTGTCATAAGACATCTCGAATCGTTTACCCTCACGGCGTTTCCCGAATTTCTCCATCTTCATGTCGGTGAGGGAGGAGTTGCGGTAGGGGTCTGGTTCAGAAAGGATGCCGCCCTTGCCTGTGCGCTGGTCCACCACGGACTCTTCCACCGTGACGGTCTTGGCGGAGAAGTTGATGTCATCGGCCCAGGCTTGCATATATTCCAAATTGGGCCTACGACGATTGCGCACGGGTTCGAGGGCGTTGCGAAACTCGAGAGTGCCGACGGCGGCGGAGTTGAGGAGAGGGGTGAAGACGAAGTAGTTTCGGGGGGAGATGACAACGGTCTGGAACTTGGAGGCCAACTTCTGGGAGAGGACATAGCCTGATGATGAAGACGGGTCAGCCTTCTCTTGAACAGACATTCAGATTTTTGCAGTAGAGACCAGCCCATCCAGATCCCAGTATGACGATTCGCTCCCTATCGCCCTTGCTTGCGTCCAGTGCATCCAGCCCTAGGGTTGCCAACCGTCTCGTGCTTGAGGAGAATGACCGCGTTGCGATCTGTACTGAACGACTCTTTTGAGGGCAGACCTCGAGCAACGAAGCCGAGAGTCTTTTGAAACGTGGGCAAGCCATTGAGAGGGGAGAGGGGGCCACGAGGCCAAACAACGCTACAAGCACACACGAGACGAGCAACAGCAAGAAAAATACAACACAATACAACGCAAACAGAATATTTTGATAGACAGATGGAAAGTAAAGGCCAAGGAAGAAGAAGCCAAGATATGCAGGCCGTGGGAAGGACCCCGAGATTCTTCAGTGAGGGAATCGGTGGGTTTTGTCGCCGGATCTCAGGGTCTTGGCATCAGCCGCCCAAGAATTGAAAAGTTTAGATACTGCCCGAACCGCGAACCAAGCTGTAAGCAGATGAAAGATAAGGGACGGTTTGAGTGAGAACTTTGTTGTTGAAGAATTGACCATGACCCAGACTCCAAGCTCTGAAAACGTTTCCACAATGACCAATCACCGCCATGACTCCGAAACATACATACTTCGGTCATCCCTGTGGCTTCGTCAGACTGCAGTTTCCGGTCTTTCGTTATCGGCAACAACGGGAACATTCAGTCCCCGGTCGGGGCTTGCAAGCACAATCTGCTCATGCTTGCGTGCCTTGATAAAGTCGCTGACCGCTCTGATCAAGATGAACCATCCAACAATCATGAGGGCGTAGGCAATCCAGTCAACGCCACCCCCATTGCTTGAAGCAGTCTCTGCTGACTGCGCCATTGCTGCCGCCACATTGTCTGCCTGAGCATTTGGATCAAAATCGTGGCTGTTGGGATCGGACGGAGGAGCGAAAGCAGGATTATCGGCAGTTGGAGGGTCCGAGCCGCTCTTGTGAGCCGCTGCGCGCATGGAAAAGCCGTACTTGACCAGTGTGACACCCAGACCGCCGCGAGATCCGTTCTTGGCAGCGTGCGTGGTGTGTAGGAGATAGGTGAGGAGGAAGCCGACGAAGCCAAAAGAGATGCTGATCATGCCGTTCCACAAGAAGGAGAAGAGTGAGCCAACGGGTAGTCCATCGACATAGACTTCGTCCGAGGAGTTGAGATGTCCAGGTGCTAGGATTGTAGTTTCCCAGTAAGGTGGTGTGGCATCCGCGGCAGCGGCTTCGTAGGACTGGATGCTGATCAGCAATTATGCGAACGAGTCAAAGACCTGAAAATCATACCGGTGGCTGCTCTTCAGTCTTCTCGCCTCTTTCTGGCTTCGCGCTCAGATTGGCAAAGACGCCATCATTATGTTGAAAGGATGAAAGTGGATGACTTGAAGTATGCGGCCGTGCTGGAACGTTGACAGGGCGCGGTGCGTCTGGACCTAGTTGTGGAGTAGGTACTGCTTGAGTAACACGACGATCACCGTCAAGCACACTCCTTGACCCTGCTGTAGATGCTGTAGTATTGCTCCGCATCAACCGCTGCCTGTCATCCTCTCCGTGCCCTTCCCCATCAGAATCCGATCCATCATCAAAAGTGTCATGTAATGTTCGTTCGGCGTCGGTGGCTATCGGATCATCAGACGTCAAAAGTCGTCGACTTGACGGAGAAGACGTCCTGGATCTGAACGATGGCGGAGGGGAGGAGGGAGACTGCTGCCGATCATCAGAGAGGTGGGGCGTCATCGTAGATTCATCATGGTCGTCGTGGGATATCTGTTGCAAATCAGAGAATGATCTCTCGGGGGGGTTGACCGTTTCATTCGTGACATAAAGGGGTCCAGGGGTGGTGACAAACAGACCCTTTCATAGCGCTGTGCGCTCATGATTCCCTCCGCCCCTGTGGGCTGGATGTCTGCTAGGGGTCTATAGGAGAAGATGGCTGATCTCGAGATTGAGAGAGGAGCCAATAGGCTTCACGAGGTTTTGGAAGCCTTGTGACAGGAATGGGTGCGCGTGGTGGATGGTGGAGGTGCTTCTTTGCCATTCTGGCTGGCGGCTGATGGCGGAAAGCAAATCGAAGGGTCATAGCCCCGGGAGCGCCACCCAAAGTCTTGGCACATCACTTTGCTTTCCTTTTTGGGTCCAACACTTTCAGAACTCATTCATTGCGATCCGTTTCAACGGCCATCACAGTTGTATTTGAAGCCTTGACTGCGATAAGTCAGATGCAATGGCAGCCAAGCAAGTATGCATCATGCTACCGATCTAGATCCGGGTGGAGACGATGTTGACGGATTGCCAGATTATGATCAAGCACTATCAACGCATCATCACATCATGGCCAAAGGATCTTTTACGACCCGAGGTCTCCTTTCAGAAGGCACTTCGCCATCGGATGGATACGCGCCTGACGCCGTCAACCACAGCATCATCGGACAACATTGTCGCAAATCAAGCGCAGGCCACCGTGCCAGCACCCAGATCGTTTGATGAAAAGGGAGAGCTGGAACAGGTGAATGTGTTGTATTCCTTCCTCGAAAATCGATATACGAAGAAGGTAAGCAATTGACAGAGCCCCTTACATGTACAGGCATTCCTGATTGTCAAAAGTACCCATTGTCTGAACGAATGCTGCAACCGTTATCGCACCCGTCACATTACAAGGACCTGGTGAAGGAGCTGGAAGAAGCACCGACACGATCGTGGCTGGGATCGAAGCTCAACAAGTGGAAAGGTTTCCTACGGCTTTCGTGAATGCAAAGGCATGGATTGGTGACGTGGGGTGAATCGCGATGAAGGCGGATTGAGACCCTGACAGCCAAGCCAATGAGCAAGAGCATGGAAGAAGCCGGATGGTTGCGAAAGCTGCAGCGTGCTCTTTCATCTCGATTGGCAACGTCTTCAACGCACAGTCTCAATGCTGGAGCAGCTCCAAAAGTTCAGGTTATCGGGCACACCTCCTCAATCAGTCTAGACCTAGCAAAACCCCGCAGCGCAAGAAGCTCGTCGCGGGACAAGGAGCGCAATCGGACCCGGGTCAGGGTTTTGGTCGTGCTTGCGATAAGCATGGCCTCATTTCCTCCGCTGCGTACTAGTCGGGGACAGCTCCTTTGAGTGGAAGCCCAGAGGTGGATCAAGATCTGAGAAGCGAAAGGATGGAGAGCTTCGTATACTACTTCGGGAGATGGACGTTGGCGGGGAGCTTCTCGAATCTCGATCAATCAGAACATGATAAGCACAGGGGTCAAGATACCATGTGACACAAATATACAGGCTTGTGGGAGCCAAGTCACTTCGTCAGAGCGCTGATCGACGCATGCTGGTACGTCTGGACTTGATTGATGCATGCTTGTACGTGTGTACTTGATAGGAGCCGGAGGGAGCTCCGGTGATGATCCACTGATCCAAGCTGTTCTGCGGCTAAAAACAGCCGTCTGCTCCTACGGACGCACTCCATGGAGCAAGCCACTAGTAGGAATGTATCATTTCATACGGTCCTGACTGTCTGGGCGGTCAATTTCGCAAAGAGCAGTAAACGGGCGGTGTTCCTGCATTGCCTCAGCGGTTATATCATCATCGAAGATGACAGCCAGTAGATGACCGGGTTCGATCCATCAATGAGGTTCTTCGTGCCTCTCATCAAGGCTCATCGACGATGCCCTACAAACGTCCCGACCACGCCGCCTAATGCTTGGCTGAGTCAGCCCGCATCGCCCGCTGATCATTGGTTCGATTTCGACATATCCCGCTAGACTCGAACATGTGCCTACAGATCGGACTTCATCCACAGCAATCGAATGGGGCAAATGGCACCGGGCAGCCATGGCAGGAGCAAAGCGAAACGCTACCTTGTTCAACCTGAGACCCTTGCAGCCTTGCTGCCGTGGTGAGAAACAATCGAGATCCAGAGTCTGGACCCCGGACAATAATGTTGCTTCTACTGGCGGTGTCTGAAATTCACCGCAGTGCCTGTCCAACACGGACTGTTGCTTGTGGCCATGTCTGACTCTTCTCTGACTGTCATTCTACCGTCTCCTACTTTCCTCAGACCTCTTCTCCCTGTTGCTGCGCGTTCTTAGCGTCGTCTCTCGTCTTGGTCACTGCTTTTCGGACTCTCCTGATTTCTTCGCCTACGTTGGCCTACTGCAAGAGGCGTGCCGGTCCCTCATACATCCCTCAGCCCTTCCTTTTTCGGGCAGGTTTACATTGGGGCAGCGCAGCTCATCCCGGTACATCATTCCAGAATTCCAGACCATCTCAGAGGGGATCTCGATGACGGAGGCAATTATTCCGGGAGGATAGGCCATGCTTCCAAGGTGAACCACCAGCAGATACGCGCCACCGGACGCTGCTCCGACGAATGAATATCAAGCTAGGCCGATTGTGATTGCATTTACATTGCTTCTACATCTCCCCATCGTCATGCAAACGGCCATGCATCGAGGGGTCCAGGAGCCCACACCTGCGCTGGCCACCCGCAAAAGACCCGCACAGATCTCTGGCCCGCTCTCCTTGGAGCATACGAAACGGCTCAAAACGGATTCGGCGTCCTCGGATGACCCTTCTCCTCCGCTCATGAATCTTGGTCAGGCTGAGCATCAGAAGGCCGACGAATGGTTCGATCATGCCAATAATGATGCCACCGCTACAAAGGATATTCCCTTCATCGACAGTATGTGCTTTCGACTTGTCTATCGTCCTCCATCTCGACTGACACGCTCTCAGATGACCCTCCCTTTTTCCTAAACCGGGGCGACTCGACGGAAAGCAGTATCCTTGCTCACCAATCGGATGGGTCCACCCCAGCAGCCCCATCAAAGATTGGGCCCACTGCCCCCACTGCCTCCCTCCTCGCTCGCATGGACGCCAATCCTTACAACGACAGCGAGGACTTTCGCAGCGTGATTGATGATTTGACGGTGCAGAACAAGAAGTTGCGGAAGAAGCTCATGAAGTATGAAAGATTGCACTGCTCACATCTACAAGAAGAGAAGCTATTTGAGGTGAGAATACATGGGCTAGCGGCGCACAGGAAAAGGGAACTGGAACAAGCTCTCCGAAGCTTTGCCTCCAGCATCGAGGAGGAATCACCGCAGACAGCCGCTTTCGTACAACCTCAATCGACACCTGCCACTTCCCGAGTCCCCACCAATAAGCCATCCTCATCCTCGACATCTGGATCGAGGCCCATCGATTCGGCATACGCTTCAATGTCTGGATTGGGTACCGGTATTGGGACCCTACAAGGCATGCTAGATCATCCCCATGCGTCCAAAGCAGCACAGAGGAACGTCAATTCCTACCTACACAATATCCCGAAGCACATGCTGCCAAAGGACTCAATGGCCATGTCCGGGAAAGCCAAGAGTCAGCTGGTGGTGCGACGACTGGAACAAATCTTTACCGGCCGAGGAGCCGCGTCCAACCCGCAACACCAATCTCATCAACAACAGGAGGTCTCCACCGCGGCAGCCGAGGCAGACAGGACCAAGATCGAGGCGTGTGGTCAACGGGTCTGGAATGAAGGCACTCGTGAAGCTCACATCCTGCCCACTAATGCTGATCTGAAAGTCGCCACGATCGAGGAAGCGAACACGCTTGCGCAACAAGTAAAGAAGGCGGAAGACACAAGCGTTGATATGAAGACCCAGGACCTAGCCCGTGCCGCAAGCCCTGAGCAGCGACCTACCCGTCCACTTGATCTAGACTTGCAGCGTGCCCAAGTCTCGTCAGATAACATCGACTACATTCGTCATCTGGGTCTCACCAATCCCGAAAACAAAGATGAGGTGATGTCGGACGGCGATGGCGGATGGGTCTATCTCAACCTGGTCACTAGCATGGCGCAACTGCATACCCTCAATGTGACGCCAGAATTCATCCGCAAAGCTGTGGCCGACTACAGTGCGAAATTCGAGCTCTCGCCGGGTGGTACCAAGGTGAAATGGCTCGGTGGCACGGAAGGTACTCGCCTGAGCTCTGATGGTGAGGACAGTGAGCTTCTGGGGAACTGGAAATCGTCGGAGACAAGTCTTTCCGCCAGCAAGCAGGCGTCCACGGTGGAAGTGTCCTCCCAAGATGATCAACCCGATCCGTCGTCGGTTGCGCCTGAGACTGGTGCAAAACGGCGTCCTGTGCAGACCGCGGGGTCGGGATCTCAAGTCTTTGATTACAAGCCATTATTCTTTCACACAGCTCGGTCGACCTCGGATGGCTCAGACATGATGAGTGAATCAGTCTCCTCGGCAAACTCGAAGGACTTTGCTACGGGCAGAACTGGCAACATCTCCAGCTTGAATGAAATTCGAGAACGGCAGAGTCGACTGAGAGCCCGGAATCACGAGAATGGACCTATCATCTTCTACAATCGCGCCAACTTCTGCACCGACCTTGGCGGTGATCCTGATAGGCCGATTCGAGATGAAATCTTCTACAACAAATATACCCAACATCCGATTGGCATATCGCCCGCAGCATCTTCGTGTGGGCCATCCGACGTTGGCATACTCGGAAAGGCCACAAATCCAGCCCTTGTGCAACTAGCAGAGAGCAACGAGAGCCGTGGTGAAGTGTCTCCACCGACCGCTCTGAACCTCGAAGATCTGAAGACGTCTTTGTCGGACGTTACCAGCGGTCACGACTCGCCAATGCAGATGGAAGCGTCTGGCATTGGAGGTGTGGTCCCCGAGGACAACTTTCTCGTCAGAGTGCAGACAGAGTACAAGCCTGGACGCAGGTCACTGAGGAATTCCTCTCGGGGTAGGGTACGGAGGATTTTGCATCGCCTTCCGCAGCAAGCATTGGAAGCTTTCCACGAGTCGAAGGAAACTCCTCGCAGCGTTCCGGCGAGTGGCAAGGTCGTCTCTGCGGTCAAGACGAGTATGCCACCTTCAGAGCTCCCACCTCCATCCTATCTTCACGCGACCTCCAGCTCTTCTGAGTCTGAAGTTATGAGCGACATTGACGATGGCGCTGATGAGGATGATGCCGACGAAGATCTGTCACTGGAAGACGCTGCACCCAGTCATACCCCACCGCTGATGCCGGGCGTGCGCAACTCCAACTTTCAGACGAATGGCTATTATTCCCACGGACGGCAGCAAGACAGCTCCTCTCCAGAGTCTTCTGTTGTCGAGTCTGATGACTCCGACTCTTCAATCGACTTACTGGCCCACGCACGGGTGTTGGATCCTGAGGCTATCAGGGCGCAGGAGAGGGAGTTTGAGGATGGACAGCTGAATGAGCGCTCAACCTCTTCGGCAGCTGACATCTCAAGGGCTGTGCCAAGAATAGATGGAGAATCGTCTGACGAGGATGAAGAAAGTGATGTGGACAGCATGAGCGTTGATCGTGAAGCTAGCGATGATGAGTGATGTTTGAGATGACTTTGAACAGGGCTGCATTTGAAGTAAAGCCAGAAATCAAGATACAGCTCTCCTGCTGATATAACTCTACAACTATTCACGTGGGCATGGGTTCTTGCTCGGCACTCTACAGTGTTATCTGTTTTTACCCATCTCTTCACTGTCATCCTGTAGCGAGTTTTCATCCTGTAGCGAGTTTTCATCCTGTAGCGAGTTTTCATCCTGTAGCGAGTTTTCATCCTGTAGCGAGTTTTCATCCTGTAGCGAGTTTTCATCCTGTAGCGAGTTTTCATCCTGTAGCGAGTTTTCATCCTGTAGCGAGAAGGAAAACCATGTGGCAGAACAGGGGTCCTGGCCAAAATCCAACCTTTCCGTAATAGGCATCACGAACTTCCCCTCAACTGCCGCCCGACATTCCGAACCTCGTCAAGCAACAATTGCATAGACGTTGCTCGTGATGGCCACCCCTAGACGCTCATCTCCACCATCTAGAGCAACACCCATGATCTCTCCATCCTCCTGGATTTGTCCTCCAAATAGATCCGCACCAAATGACTGAGGGTAGCCTAACAGAGGGCATCTCTTAGTAACACCCACAGCATCTAGCATTCTAGTCTACAGCTATGACCAACATGGCCAACGCCCGGATTCCCTTCAGACTCTCCGTGACGGCTATAAGGCCAAGCAGCCCCACCCGCCTCTACCTCCACCTCTCGAAAACCTCCCTTTCCTGTCCCTTGCGACATTCCTCAACCGCCCTCAACACGCCTCAACCCCCCCACCACCCCACCCCAACCGAAGCCAAAACCATCAACAAACTCTTCACCTCCCCCTCCACCGCCCTCCAACCCCTCACCCCCTCCTCGACTCTCCTCTGCGGCGGCTTCGGCCTGGCCGGCGTCCCCGACACCCTCATCAACACCCTTCTCCTCCCCCAATTCTCCCACATCACCTCCCTGACCGCCATCTCCAACAACGCCGGCACCCCCAACTCGGGGCTCGGTCTCCTGCTGCAAAAGGGCATGATCAAACGGTTCATGGGCAGCTACGTGGGCGAGAACAGGTTGCTGGAGAAGATGTACCTGGACGGGGACGTCGCGTTGGAGTTGGTGCCGCAGGGCACGTTGGCGGAGCGGATCAGTGCGGGTGGGAGGGGGGTTCCTGCGTTTTTCACGCCTGCGGGGGTGGGGACGGTGGTGGAGAGGGGGGAGATTCCTGTTAAGTACCGTAAGGGAGGAGGAGGAGGGGGGGGGGAAGTGGAGGAGTGGGGTCGTAAGAGGGAGACGAGATGGTTTGACGAGCCGGCGGGTGGTGGGAGGAGGGAGTATGTGATGGAAGAGGCGATTCGAGCCGACTTCGCGTTCGTCAAGGCCTGGCAGGCGGATCGGCTGGGGAATTGTCGGTTCCGGTACGCGGCGCAGAATTTCAATGGGGTGATGGGACGGAATGCGCGATGTACCATTGTGGAGGCGGAGGAGATCGTGGAGGTGGGGGCGATTGAGCCGGGGAGTGTGGGGTTACCGGGGATTTTTGTGCAAGGGGTGGTGAGGAGTGAGGTGGCGAAGGGGATTGAGAAATTGACATTGAGAGAGCAGCCAGAGCTGACAGAGGAGGTGGGTGGAAAGGGTGGTTTGACTCCGGATGATAAAGCAGCTGCAGTGTTGGGGCAGGGCGAGACGGCCAGGAAGAGGGAAAGGATTGTGAGGAGGGCGGCCAAGGAATTCAAGAATGGGATGTATGCGAATCTAGGGATCGGGATGCCAATGCTCGCACCGAGTTTCCTCGACAAGAATGTCAGTGTGACGTTGCAGTCTGAGAATGGGATTCTGGGATTGGGGCCGTATCCGCTGCCCGGACAGGAGGATGCGGATCTAATCAATGCGGGTAAAGAGACTGTGACGCTTGCGCCAGGAGCGTCGACGTTTGGGAGCGAGGAATCGTTTGGTATGATCCGCTCAGGCAGGATTGATCTGACGATCCTAGGAGCGATGCAAGTCAGTCAGAATGGGGATCTGGCGAATTGGATGTTACCGGGCAAGGTCAAGGGGTTTGGAGGCGCAATGGATTTGGTCAGTCGGCCGGATAAGACGAGAGTGGTTGTGGTGATGGAGCACTGTGATAAGAAGGGCAGACCGAAGCTGGTCAAGGAGTGTGAGTTCCCTTTGACCGGGCAGGCATGTGTGAGTAGGATCATTACGGAATTGGCCGTGTTTGATGTTAGGGAAGGCGAATTGAGGTTGGTGGAAGTGGCTGAAGGTGTAGAAGTGGAAGAGGTGAGGGCAAAGACGGGGGCAGATTTTGTGGTAGATGATGGATTGAGAACTATGTTGTGAGATTGACAATGGTTGAGAACAAATGTAGCAGTCTCGTATCGATCTACAAGTCAAGCAGAAACTAAAGAATTGCTCGCGACTGGATGTGAACGCGATGTCACGTGTCAAATGATTTCCCGTTGAGGCTTAGCTCCTCTGTTTGCATGAATTCGAACAATTCTCTGGAAATCTACATCCGTCATCATGAATGCAGCTTGTCTTCCGGCGCGCACTAATCTCGAGAGCAACATGGAATGTGTTGCCTCTAGGGTTGCGGACCTCGGCCAGCGGCGTTCTCTCTCCCCGTCGAACGCTGTTTGAGCTTCACTCTGGCCGCGAAGCTCGTCCCATCCCTTCGAAGGATGACCTCGAGACCGTCGTTCCCCCCATTTCCGACAAGAACCAAGATTGGCATTCAACTTCCGAAGAGCTGATCGAAGCTCTTGGACCGATCGGTCAAGAGTATGCGAAGCCGCGGGAATATGCTACGAAGCTAGACCTCTCGCACACAGATGCATACACAGCTACCCACGACGTCTCCACAGCCGCGCGAGAGGCAGCTGAAAATGAAGCTCTTCTATTGAATAGAAATGCCACTCAAACTATCCCACACAGGACTTTGAAAAGTGTGCTTGCGACGTACATCCGCTCTCTCGGGCCACTGGTGGACCATTTGGCCGCAACGGGCATCTCCATCGGCACTTCGACGGAATTGGATGCAGCTCTGCGGAAAGTCCATGACCGGAGGCTGGTTCAATGGCTGGAGAGGTACAAATGGGATATTAAGGACCTCATGAATTGGGCTTGGATCTTACAAGCCAAAGATGCCGATCGCACAGCAACGAGGATGGCTACGATTGAACGGTATGGGTCTGAAAGGTCACAAGGAGGTCGGGCGGTGCCTCCTGGCATCTACCTCTTCGTTCTTCGTCGCAAAGACTTCACTGCTCGTGGCTTGAGGCTTCTGCTGATCCAGGCATGGAAGCTGATGGAGCACGCTTCGACCTTGCTGCGGAGTCAAGATACATCCGCACCGACTCAGGACAGCCAGGCTGAGACTGATGATTTCTTCCGAAAAATTGTCCCGGACCCCAAGGAACACCGTTCAGGCTTGAAGGAAGATGTCTTCATCATGATCGTCATCCGCCTACTGAGGCATGCGAGACGGGTTTGGCCTGCGGCATGTGAGAACATTATATCATTGTTTTGTCAATACCTCAATGGCTTAAACTTTTACAAAGAGAATGGCCACGATGATGCCCGACTTGCTTTCATCTACAACACGGTACTCAAGCTTCTCGCAGACCCTGCCTCGACCCAGCCTTTCATTTCCGCAACAAGGCAGCAACGTGCCCAATTTGCCGTACTACGGAGGATGAACCAATTTGACCCTCCACTAGTGGTGGATAGAAGGGGCTTCCGCGCTGTGATCAAGATGCAATTGATGCACAAGAAAACAGCGAGGGAGCGGGAATGGGCGCAACTGAAATCGCACTCGTGGCCCCCATGGAAGGAGGAGAAACTGGGCATCGATGATGATATTGGTCCTGAGCACGGTGTCAGTAGAGCCAAAGAGGCGTTGCAGAGGGCCGAGGAAGCCGGGTATGCCATGAAAGGCTGGGAGCAGTCTGCATCAATTCTGGCTGGATGGGATACCGATGGGAGTCCAACCATTCAGACCCGGCACATTTTTGACCTGTCGCTTGAGGACGACAACCCGGGCCTGGACGATCAGGCAGCAAACCATCAATGGGCCAGCCGCATCCGAGCCACCAGGACGCTCAACGAAGGGTGGGCATTGTTTCAACAGTGCAAGAGGGAGGTCTTCAAGCCAGCCGAAATTGTGTATCGAGCAATGCTCGGAAAGATCATCTTCGACGCCAAACGATCGAAAAGCGAGTCTTTGGGCCGATTCGCTGCTCCAGACGTCCTTCCAGGAGATGGACCAGAGACGTACCCTGAATCACCTGTAGGGCGCGAAACTGTCTATCTGCGTACCAAGGCACCAGACCTGGATGACTTTGTCGAGCTCACACTCGCTGATGGAGTCAGGTCTAGAGGCCCTCTTCTAGCCATGGTCTTGGCCAACAAGACATCATTACAGTCGTGCTTTCGAAGTCTCATTCAAAGCGCCGTCCCTCGACGGCATCAGGCAGCACTCATCGAGGAGCCTTCTGGCTCTGCCGACCCCCAATCACGTTCAATGGCGCTGCAAGAGATCCCAGCATACCTGTTCGAGGCCTTTGTTTCGTTTCTTACTCGTTTTGCTTCTCGGGAGATCAAACTCCGCAAGGATAACCCATTCGCTAAAATATCCAATTTCGCCATGGCTCGAACGCTTCGTACCAACCCGCTACTACACGCTGCACTCCTCATACGGCAATATCAGCCTCGCAGCCGGAGACCATGGACATGCCTGCTCCGAGCTCTTGCATACGACAACTCGCTCATTGGATTTGTGGCCGGCAGGAACTTTTTACGTACGAAAGAGTCCGACATCGCAGGTCGGGACATCAATGCTTGGCATATTGCACTACGGGTGCTCCATTGGATGAATGAAGCAGGTGTAATACCAGATCTGGAGTGCTTTATGCAGCTGTGCAACTGCCTCGAGAGAGCTGTCATGACTGCAGAACGGCTACCTTACCTGGACCACAACTCAGCCGGTCGTCAAGACCTTTCTGAAATGGCCATGGCAGTCCTTTCCAAGGGCCCATCTGTCGTAAAGGAAACCTTCAAAGAGTGCATTCGAACGGATGACAGTCAGGAGATGGTGCCTAAGCCATTGCTCAAGGAAAAAGCGACCATCGAGAGGGAAGTGCAGGGTGAGATTGAGCCGGCGGACTTGAACCCACGAGCTGCTGACAGCGGTAATGTGGAGGACGTTGAATCACCAAACCCCAACGAGGACAAGAACTTTCTCCCACCTTCCTGTCTCCTACCACGCCTCATCGAAGTCCCGCGAGCAGCACACCTTCATCAGTTCATTCGCGTTCTAGGTCTGTTGCAAGACTATGGCGGTCTCCTAGACCTCATCGAGTGGATGGCCCTGTACGCAGAGGAACTCCAGACTCAAGCCGAGGAGCAGCGAAATGGAGCGAGGATGTTTCGACGATGCCTTGTGGCCACGCGGGTGTTCCTCGAGCGAAGTTGGAATGACTTTGAGATTGATTATCGGGAGGACCACGTGCTGCTGGAACAGGACGTCGAGAAGGCTTCCGAGGAAGTGTTGCAGAGCGTGAAGAGCGTGGTCCAAGAGAATCCTGGCTGGGGTGGGTGGCCCGAGGATTGGGAGGTCCAGACGTATCTGCAGAATGGTCGGTTTGTTTGAGTGAGACTCGTGTTTCTCAGCGCCGAGTCTTCATCACCCCCCTCCCAGCTGGTGTAGATCGTAAAGATCCTCCTCTCATCTCTGATAATTCATCAACATCCCTTGAACACCGCCTTCCTCTTCTCCCCAAACGCCAGCAACGCCTCATCCCGATCCCTCGTCCGTCTAACAACCTCATACATCTCCCTCTCCGCCTCCCCCCCATCCCCCTCCCC